>ML821729.1:22484-44720 GCA_009831015.1 Picea engelmannii | reverse complement strand
CCCCCCCCCCCCCCCCCCCACCTTTCTACCTTTAAGCAGAGGGGGGGGGGTCTGGAATCATAGGTGCACCTCTCCAATGGCTACGATTCGAACGCCCGGATCGATGGAACACGGGAAACCTGGGCATCCTTTGTCCTTCTATGTTTAGCCAACGTGGGCCTCTTCCCTGTCATGTAATCTCTGGTGCCATCTGTTCTCTTCCTGGCCGTGCGATGAGGCTCGCGCCCTTTATCCCCTTCCTCATATCCCAAAGTTTGTCCCTCTCCCCTCTCCTGGTCTGAATGGTCCCTTTCCCATCTCATAGTCCACTCACCCCCTTCCACATGTCCCGCTCCTTTTCACGTCAACCTCCCACTAAAATCAAGCCCATTATATCTCATCTCCTGCCCCCTCTGCCTATTATCTTCCGCCACGTCACTTCCTCTGTCGTCCCTCTCACGCCTCGTCACTTCTCATAACACCCTCATGGTCTTGATGCCATCACTCCCGTTATGCACCCCATCCCTCGCACTGGCCTCCCCGCCTATCCATCAGGATGTTCAGCTAATCCAGGTGGCAGCACGAAGGGTCTTCCACGTCGCAGAAGTGTCGAGTTGGTCGGGCCATCCTCAATCCCAATGAAGCAGTTATTGAAGTAGTTGGTGGTGGTTAGACATTTCCTCCGCCATAATGGGAAAACCCAGCAACAAATTAAAGGCACGTCGATTCGCCTATGGAACTGTCAGGAGTTCGATTGCGTCTGCCATAAGTTGCACGATCATTCAGAGATTGCAGGTGTTGAGTGTCAGAAGCCATGCAGACACAAAGCTTTCAATGAAACATCTCGATTCTGTTGTTGTTGTTGTTCTGAGTATATGAAGGCATTTTCGCCATTTTTGTATCTATCGATGGTTGAGCAGAGCTCCCAGTTGTAAAGCTTTAATGAAGCACTGATGCTCTGGTTATGTATAGACTTCTAAGACTTCTTGCCTTATGAATGCCAGTTTCTTTACATCTTTGTTATACTGTGTTAGAGCAGCTCGGAATTGGAGGATCCATTTGAGCTGTAGCTATTATAGGATGATGTTGTAATGGATCATTGTAATAGTTGTGCTGTCTCTAATTAGTTCTTGTGATTTTCCCAGCGCTGAGTGACTTGGAATTGGAGGATCCAGTCAAGTCCCCTTTCAGTTTCTTGAGACCCTGAACCAAGTGGGTCTTGCATTCAGAGTCTTTCTTCTACAAACTACTGAAAGCCTGTTGCCCAAAGATGTTTGTTCACCTTTCTTACTAAGTCCTCCACCTGCTCATCTTTTAATCAACCTACTAGCTAAAGTTAGGATTCCAGACCTCCTTTGTTCTTTACATACCAGACCTAGTCCCTGAGTTGGAGTGATATATCCTCGAGCCTTTATCCCCATTTGATCACCCCTTTATAAACAAATCGTGACATTAAACTGATGGGTCTTGGGCTCTGCTCCTGCAAGCAATCCAGGAGTGACTTCCAACGCTAATAGCCTCTACACAAAGCCTCTCTTTGTCATAGAACCAAGTGGAAGAGATCATGGAAGAGTACAGAGACTTCTTTTCCTCACCCATTGGGGTACAAATGCACTACCAAGTCAACCATCCAATTGATCTGACCCCTAATGCACCTCTGCCTAATGGACCATTCTATCGTGGCTCGCTGATGGAAAATGATGAAATCAAGTGTCATATACAAGATCTTCTTCAAAAGGGGAACATCAGAACCATCTCCTCCCTTTGTGGAAGCCTAGTCTTACTGGTACAGATGAAGGATGGGACCTGGTGACTCTTCATTGATTAGAGAGAATTAAAAAAAATCATTGTCAGGAACTGATACCCAATTCCCAGGATTCATGAACTTCTTGACCAAATCAAGGGGGGAAATTTCTTCAGCAAGATTGACCTAAATTCTGATTACCACCAAGTTCCCATCAATCCAACTGATGTATGGAAGAAAAGTTTCAAATCTAAAGAAGGTCTCTTCGAATGGTTGGTAATTCCCTTTGGATTAACAAATGCACTAGCCACTTTCATGAGGTTGATGGATGATGTATTGAGACCCTTCACCAACTCTTTTTTGGTGGTATATTTGGATGACATCCTCATATTTAGAAGAACTTGGGAGGAGCACATGTGGCATATTCAATAGGTTTTTATCACTCTGGGGCAGAACAAGCTATATGCCAACATGGAAAAATTCTCCTTTGGTATGAACAGGGTCCAATACTTGGGCTACATTATTGATGAGCATGGGGTACATGTTCATCCAGCTAAGATCCAAGTCATCTGTGACTGGCCATCCCTGACCACACTAATCAAGATTCGGATCTTCTTGGGACTAGCCAACTTCTACCTAAATTTCATGGTGGGATTCGCCCATATTGCATGGGGCCTCATCCAAGTCACCAAGGGCAATGGCAGGGAAAATTTTGTGTGGGGGGAGGAACAACAATGAGAATTCAATGATCTGAAGCATCGCTTGTGATTAGCTTCATTACTCTCCTTTCCTGATATGCAACAACCATTTGATATTGAGAATGATGCATATAACTATGTTGTAGACGCAGTTCTCACTCAGCACGGTCATCCGATGGCATACCATAGTGAGACACTCTAATATATTGTCTGAAAATACCCCACCTATGACAAGGAAAGTTATTCCATTGTACATGTCATCAATGGAAACATTACATTCTTGTAAAGGAGATGATCATCCACACTGATCACAGGCCTCTGTAGTTCATACAGCCACAAGGGAAATTGCAGATCAACTTCCATCTGAAGTGGTCCACCTACCTGCAACATTTCCAACTCAATATCAAGTATAAGAAATGGACATAAAATCATGTCTCTCACTGCCTCAATCGACCTCCCTTGGCTGCACTCACCACTGTGCTCCATTCCTATCGAGATGAGGCATTTGAGTGGCCCCAAATTTATCAGCAAGATCCGAACTTCGCCACCACCTATCATCTCTTGGGTACATGCGCAACTGTCACCAATTTTCATATTTTGTACAGAATGTTATTCCATATAGGTCATCTCTATGCTCCTACAAGTGAGTGAGAAAATGCGATTTTGGAATCCCACTAGTGTCAGATGGCAGGACATTTTAGCGTGGAGAAAATTGTGGCCATTCTACAGAAACATTTGTATTGGCGAAAAATTCGATAGGATGTCAACAAGTATATCAGATCTTGCATTGATTGTGCCATTTGCAAGATATCCACCAAGAAGCAAGGCTTATACACCCCTCTTCCTACTCTTGATAAGCCTTGGGAATCCATCTCAATGGATTACATGTTTGGCCTTCCATCCACCAAGAAAGGCAATGATTATGTATTTGTGGTCATTGATCAGTTTTCAAATATGGCCATCCTCACAGCATGTAATAATAATATCACAACGACAGATACTTCCAAGCTCTTCTTCGAAGGATTTTTGGTCCATTTTGGGATACCACAGACCATCATCTCCAACCAGGACAACAGGTTCCTCAGCTCATTTTGGTCGAGTCTCTGGTCACTCTTGGACACTAAGATCACTAAATCCACTACTTTCAAACCCCATACATACGGCCAAACAGAGGTCATCAATCAGATGATTGTGCACATCCTGTGAATGTACAACTCTAATCATCTGCATACATGGGATGAGATTCTCCCCTATGTTTGGTACAATTACAACAGGGCTTTCCATAGCTCCACCGGCCATAGCCCATTTTAGGTGGGGAAGGGATTCCAACCCTTGGGTCCCATTGATGTTTCCCTACCTCTTTCCACCACGTAGACAGACTCTTCCCATTTTTATTCTAAGACTGATAAAGCCACTAGATTCATTGAACGAATTCAGCACATCTACCAACAGGTCCATGAGATTTTGCAGAAATCTAATGCTAAGTACAAGCAGCGCCATGATCAGCATAGGGTACAACACCAGTTTCAGGTGGAGACAAAGTCTGGTTACATTTGTAGAAGGATAATATTATAGGGCCCCATTGGAAGCTCTTCCCACTTAGCTATGGGCCTTACACTATCACTAAGGTTATGAGTAGTAATGATTTTGATCTCAACACTCCACCCTTCCTTTGTTGGCACCCAGTGTTCAATGTGGACTTCCTTCGACCATATTTTCCACCATTATTGGACACCTTAGAGATCGTAGAACAACTGACACCAACAGATCTCAACCCTGACTACATGGAACAAGCATCCACTAATCAGATAGTGGACACATAGGTCAAGGGAACTCACCAACAAAGAATCCAACTTCATTGGGTTGTCAAGGCAAGGTAGCTCCTACACCAAGGAAAGTGGCTCACCCAAGTCCAAATTCAGTAGAAGTTTCCTCAACTAATGGGGGAAATCAATGCAATGGATACCATTTCTTCCTAATGGGGGAGGACTAATCCAGGTGGATAATGGTGACCACCCACCTATTCCAACTAGCTCCTCTTGACATATTTTAGTTTAGCATGTTCTTTTGTACGTATTTGTAATTGTGGGTTCTACACTTCTGGGGTTGTCTGAATCCATTCACATATTCCAGGTGGATACTGGTGGCCTCCCACCTAATCCAACTAGCTTATTTTGTATGTTTTCATGTTAGCACATTTTGTTGTACTTCCACAGTCATTTTGGGTCCCTAAACAGCGTTTTGTTTTTATCTCCACATTCAAACTATAGATGGAGTTAGAGTTTGATGGAGTAATTTGTAATTCTCTAAGATACCTTTTTGATGGGCTATCACGTGTCTAAAACAGAGGTTGTATGCAAAATTTATGACCTCGGGAAGTTGAGGTACCAACTTACCCATAGGAGCCCACATAAATTTTGGTGTTTCATCTCTTAGGGTTAGGTTTTTGGATGTCTAGGGTTTTGGAATTCATGAGTAATATCAAAAATTCCTTTGGAGCCTCATTGTAATCATTATACTTAGACATATGCACATAGCAGCCACGTCTCTTCTTAGAGATAACTACCACCATTCGAGCAAGTGTTTCAGTTCTGCAGTTTTAAAGTTTCATCCTATTTCATTTATTCAATAGAATATATTGTTCACTGGATATCTGTGTTGTTCTTCATATCTCTATGTTTATTGTACTTAGTCTGTTAATCAGTTCGTTCCACTCGTAAATCTGTATCTGTGGTATCAGAGCGGTCTATTGTTCATTTATTTTTCTTCGTGCATGTCCCCGACAATATATGGGTACAAGAAGTTGGGACTCAAACCAATCGAGTCATTGCAAGATCAGTCATGCCAAGAGAAAAAACAACCCATGGGGGATGAAAATAAATATGATGGAGCAGGAGATCCTTTTAAAATGTTGCTCGAGGAATCCCTCGCAGGACAAAGGAATGAAATGATGGACAACTTCATGTAGATCCTTCGACGGCTGCCCACAGGAGAGGCGTCTTCATCAAGCGGCCATGCAACCCCCTTCAAGATACAAGTAAATTTTGATATTCCATTATTTGAAGGATGGATAGATGCGGATGTTGTATATAAATGGTTGAATTTGCTCGTACGGTATTTTTTCGTCCACAATTTTTCTGATAGGGAAAATATTACTTTTTCACTCCTCAAGGTCGTCCCCCATGTTAAGGAATGGTGGGATACTTACTCTTAGCAAAGGGCCATAGAGGAATATAAAATATTTGTGGTTTCCCCTCCATGGTATTCATTCTAGGATGCCATTAAATAACAATACTACCTGTTGGAAGCTACGAGGACCAATACACTGGATGGACCACCCTGCATCAAGAAAGGGACTAGACAGTACCAGATTTCACCAATATTTTCTATACCCTGCACACCAAATTGGGTATCAAATACTCTGAGTGACATATGCTTCTCAAATACTATGATTTTTTTCATGGATACATTCAAACATAAATGGAGTTTCTGGACATCGCCTCATTGGGTACAACTTATAGATATGTTGTCAAGATCGAGCAGAAATTTAAGCAGAAGAGGAGAGAGTTTAGATCTACAAAATCCTCACAGCCGAAGCAGGGAAAAGGTGGCCCCAACCCACCTACCAAGGGGTAGGGAAAATATGGTGACTCTCAGGAGAACTAGTCTAGGACGCAACATAATAAGGGCAATGAAAAGACGAAGAAGGACATAGGAAAATGGTGTGAATACCATAAAATCCCTTGGCACAACATTGAAGAATGTCGCTCCAAGAAGTCACTTGTGGCCGAGAAAAAGGCATCTGAGTCTGAGCTCGATTTTGAATCTGAATCAAATACAGGAGGAGGGAAGTAGATTATCGATGTTGAACCCAGTTCCACTATCATTTCCACCAAAGTCCAGCCAATTGAACCAGAATAACCAAAAGAAGGAGAACTCATTTTTCACTCACAGATGTGGATAAAGGGGGCTCCACTTCATTTCATTGTCAGTAGAAATAGTCAGAAGAACCTAATATCATCAAAGGTCATCAAGAGATTGGACCTCTTGACGACATCGCACATGCATCCCTACACCATCGGTTGGCTTCATTAAAGAAGAGATCTTCATGTCGGCCAACATTTTCGTCTACCCTTCTTTATCAAGCCTTTCAAGGACAAGGTATTGTGTGATATTTCTCCCCTTGAATTTTGTGATGTTCTTTTAGGAAAATAATATTTTTGGAAGCGTTATCCTATGTATGAATCTAGAGCCCACAATTTTATTATTACTTTGGGTAGACAATTGTACAGGATACCATAGGTAGCATCGCCTACCTATATTTATTTAATCTCTTCTAAGAAATGAAATAAGGTCATTTCACAGACCGGGAAATTAATATTCTTTGTGATTCATTCTCACAGTAAGCAGAAGGTCACAACCACTTCTATGACAACTGCACAGAGCCTCTCTTCACAGTAGAACCAAGTTGACAACATCATGGAAGAGTACAGAGACATCTTCTCCTCACCCACCGAGGTACTGACACACTTCCAATTAAAGCATCCAATTGATCTTACCCCAAGTGCACCTCTGCCTAATGGAACATTCTATCACCGCTCACTGATGGAAAGTGATGAAATAAAGCATCATATCCAAGAGCTTCTTCAAAAGGGGCACATCAGACCCAGCTCCTCCCCTTAAGGAATATTGATTGTACTGGTACAAAAGAAGGACAGGATATGGTGACTCTACATTGATTACAGATCATTAAAAAAAATCACCGTCAGGAACCAATACCGAATTCCTAGGATTGATGACCTTCTTGACCAACTCAAGGGGGTAAAATTCTTCAGGAAGATTGACCTAAAGTCTGGCTACCACTAGGTTCCCATCGAGCCAACTGATGTATGGAATACAACTTTAAAATATAAATAAGGTCTCTTGTAATGGTTGGTCATGCCCTTTCGCTTAACAAATACACCAGCCACTTCCATGAGGTTGATTGATGATGTATTGGGACCCTTCACCAACTATTTTGTGGCGGTATATTTGGATGACATCCCCATATTCAACAAAACTTGGGAGGATCACATGCGGCATATTCAGTAGGTTTTGAGCACTTTGCGATAGCACAAGATATATGCCAACTTGGAAAAATTATCCTTTGGCATGAACAAGGTCCAATACTTGGGATACATTGTTAATGAGCATGGGGTACATGTTGATCCAGCTAAGATCCAAATCATCCATGACTGAACAACCCTAACCACACTAATCGAGCTTTAGATATTCTTGGGATTGGACAACTTCTACTGATGGTTCATGTTGGGATTATTCCATATTGCATGGGACCTCAGCCAAGTGACCAAGGGAGGTGGCAGATAAAATATCATTTGGACGAAGGAACAATAATGAGAATTCGATGCCCACACGGGTGTAGACGGATTGGCAAGTGCCGTGTAAATGGAAGGAAATTTGTAAATGAAGTCTCATGTTCGATTCTCACCCGGACTTACTCGTGCGCCATTCTTGCGAGCTGGGTGGTTGCACCTGGGGTTATAGTGGTAGCCTCCTGGGGATCGACCCCATGTCACGCGAGTACAAGAACCGCGAGTTGTCGATTCCCCCAGTAAAAAAATAAAATAAAATAAAATAAAAAAATAATGAGAATTCGATGATCTGAAGCATCACTTGTGCTCAACTCCAGTACTCTCCTTTCCCAATCTGAAAAAATCATTCGAGATTGAGACTAATGCATCTGATTATGTTGTAGGTGCAATTCTCACTCAACACGATCATCCGGTGGCATACCATAGTGAGACACTCTTAGATACTATCCGAAAATACCCTATGTATGATAAGGAAATGTATTCCATTGTACAAGCTTGTCGTCAATGGAAACATTAAATTATGGCAAAGGAGATGATCATCCACACTAATCCAAAGACTTTATAGTTCATACAGACACATGAGAAATTGCAAAATGACCGTCATCAAAAGTGGTCCACCTACCTATAGCAGTTCTATATCAACATCAAGTATAAGACAAGCAGCTCAAATCATGTCGATGACTACCTCATTCGACCTCCCATGGATATGAGGTATCTGAGTAGCCCCAACTTTATCAGCAAGATCTAGACTTTGCCACCACCTATCATCTCTTGGGTACATGTGAAACTGTCACCAATTTTTACATTCGGGACAGACTGTTATGCCATCTAGGAAATCTGTGTGTTCCTACACAACATTTTGGCATGTTGAAAATTGTGATCGTTCTACAGAAAACATTTTATGGAAAAAACTTCGACACGATGTCAGCAAGTATATCATATCTTCCATTGCATGTGCCATTTCCAAGCCAGCCATCAAGAATCAAGGCTTATACAACCCTCTTCCTACTCCCAAGAAGTCATGGGAATCCATCTCAACGGATTAAATGTTTGGTCTTCCGTCCACCAAGCAAGGCAATTATTCTGTATTTGTGGTCCTTGATCAGTTTTTGAAGATGGCCATCCTCATAGCCTGCAAGAAGAATATCACAATGGAAGATACTACCAAGCTCTTCTTTGAACGACTGTGGATCCATTTTGCGATACCACAGACCACCATCTCTGACCAGGACAACAGGTTCCTCGGCACATTTTGATCGAGTCTCTGGTCAATGTTGGACACCAAGCTCACTAAATCCACTGCTTTCCACCCCCAAATAGACGGCCAAACAGAGGTCGTCAATTGGATGATTGTGCACATCATTCACATGTACAACTCTAAGAATCCACATACATGGGATAAGAGTATCCCCTATATTCAACACAATTACAACGGGTCTCTCCATAGCTCCACTGGCGATAGCCCATTTCAGGTGGGGCTGGGATTCCAAACCTTGGGTCTCATTAATGTTTCGCTACCTATTTCCACCATGAAGATAGACTCTTCCATTGTTCAATATAAGACTGAAAAATCCACCAGATTCATTGAACAGAGTCAGCACATCCACCAAAAGGTCCATGAGATTTTGTAGAAATCCAAATCTAAGTGCAAGCAGTGCCATGATAAACACAGGGTATCACACCAATTTCAGGTTGGAGACAAACTCTGGTTACATTTGCAGAAGGATCATCTTACAGGGCCCCATTGGAAGTTATGCCCACTTCGCTATGGGGCTTACACTATCACTAAGGCTATGGGTAGCAATCATTTTGAGCTCAACACTCCACCCTTCCTTGGATTTCACCCAGTGTTCAATGTGGACCTCCTTTGACCATATTTTCCACCATTATTGGACACCTCAGAGATCCCAGAATAGCTGACACCAACAGAGCTCAACCCAGATTGCATGGAACAAGAATCCACTGATAAGATAGTGGACACACAGGTCAATGGCACTCGCCAGCAGAGGATCCAAATTTATCAGCTTGTCAAGGAAGGGCAGCTCCTACACCAAGGAAAGTGGCTCAGCAGAGGCCAAATTTAGTAGAAGTTTCCTCACCTGATTGGGGAACTCAATGCAATGGAGACCATTTCTTCCTAAGGGGTGAGGACTGATCCAGGTGGATATTCGTGACCACTCACCTATTCCACCTATTCCCACATATGTGAGTAAAGGGGGATCCGCTTCATTTCATTATCGATAGCAGTGATCAGAAGAACCTAATCTCAGTAGTGGTCATCAATCGATTGGACCTATCGATGACACCTCACCGGCATCCCTACACCATCAGCTCGCTTCACCAAGGAAGAGATCTTTGTTTCAGCCAACAATGTTGTCTTCCCTATGACATCAATCCTTTCAAGGACAAGTTATTGTGTGATATTTCTCCCCTTCAAGTTTGTGATGTTATTTTAGGACAACCATATTTGTGGAAGCATCATACTGTGTATGAGTCTAGAGCCGATAGTGTTATTATTAATTTGGGTAGACAATTGTACATGATACCAGTGGTAGCACCACCTACCACTATTTATTTTATCTTTGCTAAGAAATGCAGTAGGTTCATTTCACAAACCAAGAAGTTCGTCTTCTTTGTGATCCACTCTCACAGTAAGCAGAAGGTCTCTGCCACATATGTGGCCTCTACAAAGAGAATCTCTTTGTAGCAGAACCAAGTGTACAGGATCGTGGAAGAGTATAGATACATCTTCTTCTAACCCACCGAGGTACCGACACACTGCCAAGCCAAGTATCCAATTGATCTAACCCTCGGTGCACCTCTACCTAATGGACCATTCTATCATCGCTCACTAATGGAAAATGATGAAATCAAGTGCCAGATACAAGAGCTTCTTCAAAAGGGACACATCAAAACCATCTACTCCTTTTGTGGAAACTCGATTGTATTGGTATAGAATAAGTATGGGACATGGTGACTCTGCATTGATTACAAAGCCTTAAACAAAATCACCGTCAGGAACTAGTACCCAAATCCTAGGATTGATGACCTTCTTGACCAAGTCAAGGGGGGAAAGTTCTTCAGCAAGATTGACCTAAATTCTAGCAACCACCAGGTTCCCATGGAGCCAACTGATGTATGGAAGAAAAATTTCAAATCTAAATAAGGTCTCTTCGAATGGTTGGTCATGCCCTTTAGCTTAACAAATGCACCAGCCACTTTCATGAAGTTGATGGATGATGTATTGAGACCCTTCACCAACTCTTTTTTGGTGGTATATTTGGATGACATCTTCATCTTCATAAAAACTTGGGAGGAGCACACGCGACATATTCAACATGTTTTGAGCACTCTATGGTAGCACAAGCTATATGCCAACTTGGAAAAATTCTCCTTTGGCATGAACAGAGTCCAATACTTGGGCTAAATTGTTGATGAGTATGGGGTACATGTTGATCCAGCTAAGATCCAAGTCATCTGTGACTGGCCAGCCCTGACCACACTAAACAAGCTTCAGAGCTTCCTGGTACTGGCCGACTTCTACTGACGATTCATGTTGGGATTCTCCCATATTGCATGGGCCCTCAACCAAGTGACCAAGGGAGATAGCACGAAAAACTTCATGTGGGGGAAGGAAAAACAATGATCATTCGATGATCTGAAGCATTGCTTCTTCTCATCTCCAGTACTCTCTTTTCACGATCCACAACAATAATTTGAGACTGAGACTGATGCATCTATGTTGTAGGAATTTTTCTCACTCAGGATGGTCATCTGGTGGCATACCATAGTGAGACACTCTCAGATATTGTCCGGAAATACACCACCTACGACAAGGAAATGCATTCCATTGTACAAGCATTTCATCAATGGAAACATTACATTCTAGGAAAGTATATGATCATCCACACTGATCACAAGCCTCTACAGTTCATACTGACAGAGGGGTAATTTTGGAACGACCTCCATCAGAAGTGGTCCACCTGCCTGCAGCAGTTCCATCTCAACATCAAGTATAAGACAGGTAGCTCAAATCATGTCATTGACTGCCTCAATTGACCTCCCATGTCTTCACTCACCATTGTGCTCCATTCTTGTAGACATGAGGCATACGAGTGGCCCCAACTTTATCAACAAGATCTAGAATTCGCCACTACCTATCAAATCTTGGGTACATGCGTGACTGTCACCAATTTTCACATTTAGGACAGACGGTTATGCCATTTGGGCCATCTTTGTGTTCCTGCAAGAGAGTGTGAAAAGATGATTTGGGAATCCCACTACAGTCAGATGGAAGGACATTTTGGCATGGAAAAAACTGTGGTCGTTCTACAAAAACATTTTTATTGGCCAAAACTTTGACAAGACGTCAACAAGTATATTAGATCTTGCACTACTTGTGCCATTTCCAAGCCAACAGAAAAGAAGAAAGGCTTATACACCCCTCTTCCTACTCCAGAGAATCCCTGGGAATCCATCTCAGTGGATTACATGTCATGCCTTCCTTCCACCAAGCAAGGAAATGATTTTGTATTTTTGGTCATTGATCATTTTTCGAAGATGGCCATCCTCACAATCTACAAGAAGAATATCACAGCGGCATATACTGCCAATCTATTCTTTGAATGAGTCTGGTTCCATTTTGGGATACTAGAAACCATCATATCTGACCAGGACAGCAGGTTCCTCAACACATTTTGGCCGAATCTCTGGTCATTGTTGGACACCAATCTCACTAAATCCACTACTTTCCACCACCAAACAAACGGCCAAACATAGGTCATTAATCAGATCATTGTTCACATCATGTGCATGTACAACTCTAAGCATCCATCTGCATGGGATGTGAGTCTCCCCTATTTTCATCACAATAACAATAGGGCTCTCCATATCTCTACTGGCCATAGCCCATTTTAGGTGGGGTTGGGATTCCAAACCCTTGGGTCCCATTGATGTTGCCCTACCTCTTGCCACCGTGCAGACAGACTCTTCCCATTTTCATTCTGAGACCAACAAAGACACCAGATTCATTTAGTGGATTTAGAACATCTCCCAATAGCTCCATGAGATTTTGAAAAACTCCAATGATAAGTATAAGCAGCACCATGATCAACACAGGGTACCGCACTAGTTTCAGGTTTGAGACCAATTTTGGTTACATTTGCAAAAGGATCATCTTACAGGGCCCCATCGGAATCTCTGCCAACTTTTCTATAGGCCTTACACTATCACCAAGGTTGTCGGTAGCAATGATTTTGAGCTCAATATTCCACCCTTACTTGTCTTGCACCCAGTGTTCAATGTGGACCTCCTTCGGCCATATTTTCCACCATTATTGGACACCTCAGAGATAGTAGAATAGAAAACACCAATAAAGCTCAACCCTGACTACATGGAACAAGCATCCACTAATCAAATAGTGGACACACAGGTCAAGGGCACTTGCCAACAAAAGATCCAACTTTATCAGGTTGTCAAGGCAGGGCAGATCCTACACCAAGGAAAGTGGCTCACATGGGGCCAAATTCAACATAATTTTCCACACCTGATGGGGGAACTCAATGCACTAGAGACCATTGTTTCCTAAGGGGAGAGCACTGATCCAGGTGGATATTGGTGGCCACCCACCTATTCCAACTGGCTCCTCTTCACAATTTTTAGTTTAGCACGTTCTTTTGTACTTCTTTGTAATTGTGGGTTCTACACTTTCGGGGTTGCATAAATCCCTACACATCTTCTAGGTGGATACCAGTGGCTTCCCACCTAATCCAACTGGATTATTTTGTATTTTTTCATGTCAGCCCATCTTGTTGTACTTCCAAGGTCGTTTTGGGGACCTAAATAGTGGTTTTTTCTCTCCTCAATTAAACTATAGACAAAGTCATATTTTGATCACGTAATGTGTAATTCTCTAAGAAACATTTTCAATGGGATATCACGTGCCTAAAACAGAGGTCATATGAAAAAGTTATGACCTCGAGAAGTTGAGGTACCAACTTACCCATAGCGGACCACATAAATTTTGGTGTTTCATCTCCTAGGTTAGGTTTTTGGATGTCTATGGTTTTGGAATTCAAGAGTAATATCAAAAAGGCTTTTTGAGCCTCATTGTAATCATTATTCTCCGATGGGTGTGCGTAGAAGCCACATCTCTTCTCAGAGATAGCTACCACCATTCGAGAAAGTGTGTCATTTCTGTAGTTTTACATTTTCATCCTATTTCATTTATTCAATAGAAGATATTATTCACTGGATATCTGTGTTCTTCTTGATATTTCTGTGTTTATTGTATTCAGTCTGTTAATCAGTTCATTCTGCTCCTAAATCCGGATTATTGGTATCAGAGCGGTTTGTTCTTCATTTGTTTTTCTTCGTGCATGTCCTCGAAAATATATGGGTACAAGAAGTTGGGACTTGAACAAATAGAGCCATTGTAAGATCAGTCACATCGAGCCCGATATCCCATGGGGGACGAAAAGAAATATGATGGAGCAGGAGATCCTTTCAAAATGTTGCTCAAGGAATCCCTCACATGACAAAGGAACTAAATGATGGAAAACTTCATGCAGATCCTTCAATGACTACCCACAGGAGAAGCATCTTCATCAACCGATCATGCAACCCCCTTCAAGGTAGAGGTAAATTTTAATATTCCATTATTTGAAGGACTGATATATGTGGATGTTGTAGATAAATTGTTGAATCTGCTCGAAGGGTATTTTTTGGTCCACAATTTTCTTGATAGGGAAAAGATTACTTTTTCAGTCCTCAAGGTTGTCCCCCATGTTAAGGACTGGTAGGATACTTACTATGAGAAAAGGGCCATAGAGGAATCTGCAATATTTGTGGTTTCCCCTACATGGGATTCCTTCCGGGATTCCAGTAAATAACAGTACTACCTCATTGGAAGCTACAAGTACTAGTACACCCAATGGACCACCCTGTGTCAAGGGACCAAACAGTACCAGATTTCACCAATATTTTCCATACCTTGCACACCAAATTGGGTATCAAAGACTCTGAGAAACATCTAGTGCTCAAATATCATGATTGTTTGCATAGATACATTCAAATATAAATGGAGTTTTTGGACATCACCACATTGGGTACGAATTATATATATGTTGTCAAGATCGAGAAGAAATTTAAGCAGAACAAGCGAGAGTTTGGATCTAAAAAATCCTCACAACCGAAGCAAGGAAAAGGTGGACTAAACTCACACAGAAAGGGACAGAGAAAATATGGCCACTCTAGGGACAACTAGTCCAAGCCACAACACAAGACGGGCATCGAAAAGACAAAGAAGGACACAGGAAAATGGTGTGAATACCATAAAATTCCTTGGCATAACACTGAAGAATGTCGCTCCAAGTAGTCACTTGTGGCCGAGCTAAAGGTGTCTGAGTCCAAGGTCGATTCTAATGCTATATAAAATCCATAAGGAGGGAATCAGATTAGCGATGTTGAAACCAGTGCCATTGTCATTACCACCAAAGTCCAACCAAGTGAACCATAAGAACCAGAAGAAGGGGAACGCATTTTTCACTCACATATGTGGGTAAAGGGGGATCCGCTTCATTTCATTGTCAATAGCGATAGTCAGAAGAACCTCATCTTAGAAGAGGTCGTCAAGTGATTGGACCTGCCAACCACACCACACTTGCAGCCCTACACAATCAGCTCACTTCGCCAAGGAAGAAATCTTTTTGTCACCCAATAGTGACAGCTGCCCTGCGGCATCAATCCTTTCAAGGACGAGGAATTGTGTGATATTTATCCCCTTGAAGTTTGTTATGTTCTTTTAGGAAAACCATATTTTTGGAAGCGTCATGTTGTGTATGAGCCTAGACCCCGCAGTGTTATTATTACTTTGGGTAGACAATTGTACAGGATACTAGAGGTAGTGTCGCCTACCGCTATTTCTTTAATCTTTGTTAAGCAATGGAGTAAGGTGATTTCACAGACGGGGAAGTTTGACTTCTTTGTGATCCATGCTCACAGTAAGTAGAATTTCATCACCACATATATGGCCTCTACACAAAGCCTCTCTTCACAACAAATCCAAGTGGATGGGATTGTGAAAGAGTATAAATACATCTTCTCCTTACTCATAGTGGTACCGACACACTGCCATGTCAATCATCCAGTTGATCTGACACCTGGTGCACCTCTACCTAATGGACCAGTCTATCATCACATGCTGATGGAAAATGATGGAATCAAGCATCAGATCCAAGAGCTTCCTCAAAAAGATCATATTAGACCCTGATCCTCCCCTTGTGAAAGCATGATTTTACTATTACAGAAGAAGGACGGGACCTGGCGACTCTGCATTGATTACAGGGCACTCAACAAAATCACCATCAGGAATAGTTACCCAATTACCAGGATTGATGACCTTCTTGACCAACTCAAGGGGGAAAAGTTCTTCAGCAACATTGACCTAAAGTATGGCTACCACTAGGCTCCCATCAAGCTAACTAATGTATGGAAGATAGATTTCAAATCTAAAGAAGGTGTCTTTGAGTGGTTGGTCATGCCCTTTGGCTTAAAAAATGCACCAACCACTTTCATGAGGTTGATGGATGAGGTATTGAGACCCTTCACCAAATATTTTTTGGTGGTATATTTGGATGACATCCTCATCTTAAGAAGAACTTCGGAGGTGCACATGCGGCATATTCAGCAGGTTTTGAGCACTCTGCGGCAGTACAAGCTATATGCCAACTTGGAAAAATGATCCTTTGGAATGAACAAGGTCCAATACTTGGGCTACATTGTTGATGAGCATGGGGTACATGTTGATCCAGCTAAGATCAATGTCATTCATGACATGTTGATATTGCATGGGCCCTCATCCAAGTGACCAAGGGAGGTGGCAAAGAAAATTTCATGTAGGGAAGGAACAACAACAAGCATTCGATGATATGAAGCATTGCTTGTGCTCAGGTCCAGTACTCTCCTTTCCTGATTTTCAATAACCATTTGAGATTGAGACTAATGCATTTGACTATGGTATAGGCATAGTTCTCACTTAGCATGGTCATTCAGTGGCATACCATAGTGAGACACTCTTAGATACTATATGGAAATACCCCACCTATGACAAGGAAATTTATTCGATTGTACAAGTCTGTCATCAATGGAAACATTACATTCTGGGAAAGGAGACGATCATCCACAATGATAAAAAGCCTCTATAGTTCATACAGACATAGGGTAAATTGCAGAATGACCGCCATAAGAAGTGGTCCACCTACCTGCAACAGTTCCATATCAACATCAAGTATAAGACAGGGATCTCAAATCATGTCGTTGACTGCCTCAGTCAACCTCTCGTGGCTACACTCACCATTGTGCTCCATTCCTATGCACATAAGGCATCTGAGTGGCCCCAAATTCATTAGAAAGATCCAGACTTCACCACCACCTATCATCTCTTGGGTACAGGCATGACTGTCACTAATTTTCAAATTCAAGACAGACAACTATGCCATCTGGTACATATCTATGTTCCTGCAACCGAGCGTGCAAAGATGATTTGGGAATCCTAGTACAATCAGATGGCAGGACATTTTGGCTTGAGACAATTGCGGTCATTCTACAGAAACATTTTTATTGGCCAAAACTTCGACAAGATGTCAGCAAGTATATCAGATCTTGCACTACATATTCCATTTCCAAGCCAGCCATTAAGAAGTAAGGCTTATACACGCCTCTACCTACTCCTGAGAAGCCTTGGGAATCCATCTCAATGGATTACATGTCTAGCCTTCCATCCACCAAGCAAGGAAATTATTATGTATTTGTGTTCGTTGATCGGTTTTTTAACATGGCCATCCTCACAGCCTACAAGAAGAATATCACAGCGGCATATACTGCCAAGCTCTTCTTCGAATGAGTGTGGGTCCATTTTGGGATACCATAGACCATCATCTATGATCGAGATAGCAGGTTCCTCAACACATTTTGGTCGAGTCTCTGGTCACTGTTGGACACCAAGATCACTAAATCCACTGCTTTCCATCCCCAAGCAAATGGCCAAAAAGAGGTCTTCAATCCGATGATTGTGCACATCTTGTGCAAGTACAAATCTAAGCATTTGCATACATGGGATGAGAGTCTCCCCTATGTTCGGCATAGTTACAACAAGGCTATCCATATCTCCACCAACCATATCCCATTTCAAGTGAGGCCTGGATTCCAACCCTTGGGTCCCATTTATGTTTCCCTACCTCTTGCCACCATGCACACAGACTCTTCCCATGTTCAATCTGATACCGATAAATCTACCAAAATCATTGAGCGGATTCAGCATATCCGCCAACACATCCTTGCGATTTTACAAAAAGACAATGCTAATTACAAGAAGCACAATGATCGACATAGGGTACCACACCAGTTTTAGGTTGGAAACAAAGTCTGGTTACATTTACAGAAGGAGTGTTTTATAGATCCCCATCAGAAGCTCCACCTACTTCTCTATGGGCCTTACACTATCACCAAGGTTGTGGGTAGCAATTTGTTTGAGCTCAACACTCCACCCTTCATTGGCTTGCACCCAGTGTTCAATGTGGACCTCCTTCGGCCATATTTTCCACCATTATTGGACACCTTAGAGATTGCAGAACAACTGACACCAAAATAGCTCAACCCTGACTACATGGAACACACATCCACTGATCAGATAGTGGACACACAGGTCAAGGGCACTTTCCAACAGAGGATCCAACTTTATCGGGTTGTTAAGGCAGGGCAAATCCTACACCAATAAAAGTGGCTCACCCGGGGCCAAATTCAGTATAATTTTCCTCACCTAATGGGGGAACTCAACACAATGGAGACCATTGCTTCCTAAGGGAGGAGGATTGATTCGGGTAGATATTGGTGGCCACTCACCTATTCCAATTGGCTCCTATTGACAGTTTTTAGTTCAACATGTTCTATTGTACTTCTTTGTAATTGTGGTTTGTACACTTTCACATATATCTAAAGCCCTACAAATATTCCAGGTGGATACTGGTGGCCTCCCACCTAATCCAACTGGATTATTTTGTATGTTTTCATGTCAGCACATCTTGTTGTACTTCCAGAGCCGTTTTGGGGCCCTAAACAATTTTTTTTGGCTCACCACAATCAAACTGTAGATGGAGTCAAAGTTTGACTGTGTATTGTGTAGTTCTCTATGATACCTTTCCAATGGGATATCACGTGCTTAAAACAGAGGTCGTATGTAAAATTTATGACCCTGGTAAGTTGAGGTACCAACTTAACCATAGGGGCCCACATAACTTTTGGCATTTCATCTCCTAAAGTTAGGTTTTTGGATGTCTAGGGTTTTGGAATTCATAAGTAATATCAAAAAGGCCTATGGAGCCTCATTGTAATCATTCTGCTCATACGAATGCGCGTAGCAGCCACATCGCTTATCTGAGAGAGCTACCACCATTGGAGAAAGTGTTTCATTTTTATAGTTTCATCCTATTTCATTTATTCAATAGAAGATATTGTTCATTGGATATCTTGTTGTTCTTCATATCTCTGTGATTATTGTATTCAGTCTGTTAATTAGTTCGTTTCGATCCTAAATCTGGATCATTATTTAAAGACAATAAATCATATAAAATATATAATCACATAACTCCTACATTTCTTCATTTATGCAATATCATTGATCATCTTCTTCTTCATCCAAGTCTACATCTGTGTCATATGTTTTAGAATCAACGTTGAAGGGATTGGTCATGTCAACATCATCATGAATGTCATTTTCTATAATATCATCATCAATATCATCATCGAGAATAGTGTCATCTACATTTGGCTCAACTTCTTTGACTTCTTCATCTGACGGTACATCCACCTCATTATCCTATACATTTTCTTCTTCTTTAAAATTATCTTTTTCTAGTACATTATACTTTATTGGCCTTCCTCTTGTATCATATCTAAAAATGTATGACCAACCTACTTTACCTAGAACCTCTTAATAAAAGACTTTCTCACATTGGATTGGAAGAACATAAGTTTATATACCCGACTCAAATGCCCTTGTATTAACCATGGTAAATCCATTGGCATGATCAATAATAGTTCTATTTGGATCACATTCATTCATCTGTAACCTAAACCATTTGACCTCGAACAAAAATAACTTGAAGGATTTAAAGTCACTCGATTATATCATCCTAATGCCCATAGTATTTATTTTTTGATATTGTTGGATGCATGTCACTTCTTGAAGAAACATTATTGAATTGAAAGACTATAGTTATCACACAATCATATTTTTCTTATTATCATCAAACTTTTTTATGCGAAACTTACAACCATTGCACCACATAGCCTTGTGGTGTGTCAACTGCAATACGCCTGACACGTAAGAAAATATGTTATCAACCAATAAAAATATTTAGACTTAGGAAACATTTCTAAAATATCTCACCACATAGATTAATATATTAAAAAAAAACTAAAACATGATGTGGTTGAATAATATACTTGCATGTTTATATTTTAAACGATGTGCTAGTTCAATTTCCCTCCAAGTAAGATTGGTATCTTGATTACGATGATATTCTTTAAGCAAAGTATCCACCCTTTCCCATGATAACCTACCATTACATTGTCTACATTGATATATCCATACCTTCATCCAATCGATATTGTTTGCGATGTATAAATGTAGTGCATCCCACTCTCGACCAACTGTATGAAAAAAGAACAAAAATTACTAATTAGAATAAAGATTAATAATTGATCATGGAAGCTAAATAAAAATTAAATAATTACAATATAGAAATAAATCTATATTAATTCAAAGTATTATGGATCTCTACCATCTAATTACCTTTCACTTTCCTCATTCTACCTTTCCCGACCAGGACCTCCCCTTCAAATTTGTTAATGGAATTGACATTCCAAATCTAAGGCACCTTCATGATTTTGGCTACTAATTTAGGAATATATTGACTAATATACACCAAATATTGATATACCATATAGCCCTCCACTGTAGATCCCTCAGAATGTTCTCTTTGTATAACAAAATCCTTCAATGACTTCAAGTGCCTCTCCATCATCCACGTTGACCTTGTGTGTACAGGTCCACACATTTCAATATCCTCAACTTGGTGTATGAGGTATTGTTCTTATGCATTGAAAAATGTGGAGGTAGATACTTTTGCATTTTGCACATTAGCCGAGGAATTTCTCTCCTCCATATTTAATATTTTATTTATAGATTTCTTTAGATGACAACCACCTACACATGATATAACAAATCAAATCATAGGTTTCAACAACAATGCATATACATTGAAATTAAAATATATGTAGACAATTTTAGCAACAAATATTTTGCATATAAATCATTAATATTTACCTCGTGTATTTTCCAAGATCATATATAACTTGTTTTACATTGTTGTCAAAGTTTTCATGGAGAGATAGAGGTAAAACATAATGTAACAACAAAGGGATCATTAGTTTTTTGAAAAGAAACCAAATTATAATACTAAAAATTTGTATATTTACCAATATATAAATCTACCAAAATAATTACATAAATGAAGGTGTTCCAGTCATGAGTTTTCACCCCACCAAATTCACCTTTCTTTGTTAAGATATCCTTTATGTTTGAAGCAAATCCTATGAGAAAATTAATTTTGTGAATGACCTCTTTTACAACATTGCTTTCATTCTCTGTAAATAACCATGGAAGACTATTTCAGTATCCATTTCTATTTGAATAAATCACATTTTGCAGTGCATGATTGACTTCATGAATGTCAGTGCAAATTTTGACAAAAAAAAAAATTGTCACTCCTTCCATCTACGATTATCCACAAAATTTATATTACATTCTTCTCGATATGCATTCTATCAAACAAATGAGTTGTTTGTAGGTGCTCATAGTAGGGAAACGTTTTGAATTGTATAGGGTAACTTTTCATTCCTCGTGGAGTCACATTAATGCCTTGATGACATTTATGAAAAATAATTAATGAGATTACAACAATAATTGTTAGATACAATAAACAAAATTATATACAAACAATAATTTCAAACATTAACATATATGACACATAGAATAAATTCGTACCTTTATGATTTCTATTATATTCCAAATTCCATAGGTGAGGCATCATTCTTCGTGGTTTTATTCCAGTCTCTTGTTTCAAATTGAAAAGATGTTTTTATGTAGTTCGATACCTATGCTTTTTAGGGAGGAAGTGACTATACTCATAAAATACCTCATTTACTAGACTTCTTGAATGACATAATTTCATCCTAGGACCACAAACTAGACATGCAAATTTACCCTTTGTTTGAAGACCTACAAGATATGGATTAATGTCAGTATTATTTATATAACAAGGAATTAATATTTAAGAAGCATGCATCATATTTTTCATAAAATTATATACTATTAAAGTGTAGT
>ML821729.1:0-22384 GCA_009831015.1 Picea engelmannii | reverse complement strand
GATGGGTGTGCGTAGAAGCCACATCTCTTCTCAGAGATAGCTACCACCATTCGAGAAAGTGTGTCATTTCTGTAGTTTTACATTTTCATCCTATTTCATTTATTCAATAGAAGATATTATTCACTGGATATCTGTGTTCTTCTTGATATTTCTGTGTTTATTGTATTCAGTCTGTTAATCAGTTCATTCTGCTCCTAAATCCGGATTATTGGTATCAGAGCGGTTTGTTCTTCATTTGTTTTTCTTCGTGCATGTCCTCGAAAATATATGGGTACAAGAAGTTGGGACTTGAACAAATAGAGCCATTGTAAGATCAGTCACATCGAGCCCGATATCCCATGGGGGACGAAAAGAAATATGATGGAGCAGGAGATCCTTTCAAAATGTTGCTCAAGGAATCCCTCACATGACAAAGGAACTAAATGATGGAAAACTTCATGCAGATCCTTCAATGACTACCCACAGGAGAAGCATCTTCATCAACCGATCATGCAACCCCCTTCAAGGTAGAGGTAAATTTTAATATTCCATTATTTGAAGGACTGATATATGTGGATGTTGTAGATAAATTGTTGAATCTGCTCGAAGGGTATTTTTTGGTCCACAATTTTCTTGATAGGGAAAAGATTACTTTTTCAGTCCTCAAGGTTGTCCCCCATGTTAAGGACTGGTAGGATACTTACTATGAGAAAAGGGCCATAGAGGAATCTGCAATATTTGTGGTTTCCCCTACATGGGATTCCTTCCGGGATTCCAGTAAATAACAGTACTACCTCATTGGAAGCTACAAGTACTAGTACACCCAATGGACCACCCTGTGTCAAGGGACCAAACAGTACCAGATTTCACCAATATTTTCCATACCTTGCACACCAAATTGGGTATCAAAGACTCTGAGAAACATCTAGTGCTCAAATATCATGATTGTTTGCATAGATACATTCAAATATAAATGGAGTTTTTGGACATCACCACATTGGGTACGAATTATATATATGTTGTCAAGATCGAGAAGAAATTTAAGCAGAACAAGCGAGAGTTTGGATCTAAAAAATCCTCACAACCGAAGCAAGGAAAAGGTGGACTAAACTCACACAGAAAGGGACAGAGAAAATATGGCCACTCTAGGGACAACTAGTCCAAGCCACAACACAAGACGGGCATCGAAAAGACAAAGAAGGACACAGGAAAATGGTGTGAATACCATAAAATTCCTTGGCATAACACTGAAGAATGTCGCTCCAAGTAGTCACTTGTGGCCGAGCTAAAGGTGTCTGAGTCCAAGGTCGATTCTAATGCTATATAAAATCCATAAGGAGGGAATCAGATTAGCGATGTTGAAACCAGTGCCATTGTCATTACCACCAAAGTCCAACCAAGTGAACCATAAGAACCAGAAGAAGGGGAACGCATTTTTCACTCACATATGTGGGTAAAGGGGGATCCGCTTCATTTCATTGTCAATAGCGATAGTCAGAAGAACCTCATCTTAGAAGAGGTCGTCAAGTGATTGGACCTGCCAACCACACCACACTTGCAGCCCTACACAATCAGCTCACTTCGCCAAGGAAGAAATCTTTTTGTCACCCAATAGTGACAGCTGCCCTGCGGCATCAATCCTTTCAAGGACGAGGAATTGTGTGATATTTATCCCCTTGAAGTTTGTTATGTTCTTTTAGGAAAACCATATTTTTGGAAGCGTCATGTTGTGTATGAGCCTAGACCCCGCAGTGTTATTATTACTTTGGGTAGACAATTGTACAGGATACTAGAGGTAGTGTCGCCTACCGCTATTTCTTTAATCTTTGTTAAGCAATGGAGTAAGGTGATTTCACAGACGGGGAAGTTTGACTTCTTTGTGATCCATGCTCACAGTAAGTAGAATTTCATCACCACATATATGGCCTCTACACAAAGCCTCTCTTCACAACAAATCCAAGTGGATGGGATTGTGAAAGAGTATAAATACATCTTCTCCTTACTCATAGTGGTACCGACACACTGCCATGTCAATCATCCAGTTGATCTGACACCTGGTGCACCTCTACCTAATGGACCAGTCTATCATCACATGCTGATGGAAAATGATGGAATCAAGCATCAGATCCAAGAGCTTCCTCAAAAAGATCATATTAGACCCTGATCCTCCCCTTGTGAAAGCATGATTTTACTATTACAGAAGAAGGACGGGACCTGGCGACTCTGCATTGATTACAGGGCACTCAACAAAATCACCATCAGGAATAGTTACCCAATTACCAGGATTGATGACCTTCTTGACCAACTCAAGGGGGAAAAGTTCTTCAGCAACATTGACCTAAAGTATGGCTACCACTAGGCTCCCATCAAGCTAACTAATGTATGGAAGATAGATTTCAAATCTAAAGAAGGTGTCTTTGAGTGGTTGGTCATGCCCTTTGGCTTAAAAAATGCACCAACCACTTTCATGAGGTTGATGGATGAGGTATTGAGACCCTTCACCAAATATTTTTTGGTGGTATATTTGGATGACATCCTCATCTTAAGAAGAACTTCGGAGGTGCACATGCGGCATATTCAGCAGGTTTTGAGCACTCTGCGGCAGTACAAGCTATATGCCAACTTGGAAAAATGATCCTTTGGAATGAACAAGGTCCAATACTTGGGCTACATTGTTGATGAGCATGGGGTACATGTTGATCCAGCTAAGATCAATGTCATTCATGACATGTTGATATTGCATGGGCCCTCATCCAAGTGACCAAGGGAGGTGGCAAAGAAAATTTCATGTAGGGAAGGAACAACAACAAGCATTCGATGATATGAAGCATTGCTTGTGCTCAGGTCCAGTACTCTCCTTTCCTGATTTTCAATAACCATTTGAGATTGAGACTAATGCATTTGACTATGGTATAGGCATAGTTCTCACTTAGCATGGTCATTCAGTGGCATACCATAGTGAGACACTCTTAGATACTATATGGAAATACCCCACCTATGACAAGGAAATTTATTCGATTGTACAAGTCTGTCATCAATGGAAACATTACATTCTGGGAAAGGAGACGATCATCCACAATGATAAAAAGCCTCTATAGTTCATACAGACATAGGGTAAATTGCAGAATGACCGCCATAAGAAGTGGTCCACCTACCTGCAACAGTTCCATATCAACATCAAGTATAAGACAGGGATCTCAAATCATGTCGTTGACTGCCTCAGTCAACCTCTCGTGGCTACACTCACCATTGTGCTCCATTCCTATGCACATAAGGCATCTGAGTGGCCCCAAATTCATTAGAAAGATCCAGACTTCACCACCACCTATCATCTCTTGGGTACAGGCATGACTGTCACTAATTTTCAAATTCAAGACAGACAACTATGCCATCTGGTACATATCTATGTTCCTGCAACCGAGCGTGCAAAGATGATTTGGGAATCCTAGTACAATCAGATGGCAGGACATTTTGGCTTGAGACAATTGCGGTCATTCTACAGAAACATTTTTATTGGCCAAAACTTCGACAAGATGTCAGCAAGTATATCAGATCTTGCACTACATATTCCATTTCCAAGCCAGCCATTAAGAAGTAAGGCTTATACACGCCTCTACCTACTCCTGAGAAGCCTTGGGAATCCATCTCAATGGATTACATGTCTAGCCTTCCATCCACCAAGCAAGGAAATTATTATGTATTTGTGTTCGTTGATCGGTTTTTTAACATGGCCATCCTCACAGCCTACAAGAAGAATATCACAGCGGCATATACTGCCAAGCTCTTCTTCGAATGAGTGTGGGTCCATTTTGGGATACCATAGACCATCATCTATGATCGAGATAGCAGGTTCCTCAACACATTTTGGTCGAGTCTCTGGTCACTGTTGGACACCAAGATCACTAAATCCACTGCTTTCCATCCCCAAGCAAATGGCCAAAAAGAGGTCTTCAATCCGATGATTGTGCACATCTTGTGCAAGTACAAATCTAAGCATTTGCATACATGGGATGAGAGTCTCCCCTATGTTCGGCATAGTTACAACAAGGCTATCCATATCTCCACCAACCATATCCCATTTCAAGTGAGGCCTGGATTCCAACCCTTGGGTCCCATTTATGTTTCCCTACCTCTTGCCACCATGCACACAGACTCTTCCCATGTTCAATCTGATACCGATAAATCTACCAAAATCATTGAGCGGATTCAGCATATCCGCCAACACATCCTTGCGATTTTACAAAAAGACAATGCTAATTACAAGAAGCACAATGATCGACATAGGGTACCACACCAGTTTTAGGTTGGAAACAAAGTCTGGTTACATTTACAGAAGGAGTGTTTTATAGATCCCCATCAGAAGCTCCACCTACTTCTCTATGGGCCTTACACTATCACCAAGGTTGTGGGTAGCAATTTGTTTGAGCTCAACACTCCACCCTTCATTGGCTTGCACCCAGTGTTCAATGTGGACCTCCTTCGGCCATATTTTCCACCATTATTGGACACCTTAGAGATTGCAGAACAACTGACACCAAAATAGCTCAACCCTGACTACATGGAACACACATCCACTGATCAGATAGTGGACACACAGGTCAAGGGCACTTTCCAACAGAGGATCCAACTTTATCGGGTTGTTAAGGCAGGGCAAATCCTACACCAATAAAAGTGGCTCACCCGGGGCCAAATTCAGTATAATTTTCCTCACCTAATGGGGGAACTCAACACAATGGAGACCATTGCTTCCTAAGGGAGGAGGATTGATTCGGGTAGATATTGGTGGCCACTCACCTATTCCAATTGGCTCCTATTGACAGTTTTTAGTTCAACATGTTCTATTGTACTTCTTTGTAATTGTGGTTTGTACACTTTCACATATATCTAAAGCCCTACAAATATTCCAGGTGGATACTGGTGGCCTCCCACCTAATCCAACTGGATTATTTTGTATGTTTTCATGTCAGCACATCTTGTTGTACTTCCAGAGCCGTTTTGGGGCCCTAAACAATTTTTTTTGGCTCACCACAATCAAACTGTAGATGGAGTCAAAGTTTGACTGTGTATTGTGTAGTTCTCTATGATACCTTTCCAATGGGATATCACGTGCTTAAAACAGAGGTCGTATGTAAAATTTATGACCCTGGTAAGTTGAGGTACCAACTTAACCATAGGGGCCCACATAACTTTTGGCATTTCATCTCCTAAAGTTAGGTTTTTGGATGTCTAGGGTTTTGGAATTCATAAGTAATATCAAAAAGGCCTATGGAGCCTCATTGTAATCATTCTGCTCATACGAATGCGCGTAGCAGCCACATCGCTTATCTGAGAGAGCTACCACCATTGGAGAAAGTGTTTCATTTTTATAGTTTCATCCTATTTCATTTATTCAATAGAAGATATTGTTCATTGGATATCTTGTTGTTCTTCATATCTCTGTGATTATTGTATTCAGTCTGTTAATTAGTTCGTTTCGATCCTAAATCTGGATCATTATTTAAAGACAATAAATCATATAAAATATATAATCACATAACTCCTACATTTCTTCATTTATGCAATATCATTGATCATCTTCTTCTTCATCCAAGTCTACATCTGTGTCATATGTTTTAGAATCAACGTTGAAGGGATTGGTCATGTCAACATCATCATGAATGTCATTTTCTATAATATCATCATCAATATCATCATCGAGAATAGTGTCATCTACATTTGGCTCAACTTCTTTGACTTCTTCATCTGACGGTACATCCACCTCATTATCCTATACATTTTCTTCTTCTTTAAAATTATCTTTTTCTAGTACATTATACTTTATTGGCCTTCCTCTTGTATCATATCTAAAAATGTATGACCAACCTACTTTACCTAGAACCTCTTAATAAAAGACTTTCTCACATTGGATTGGAAGAACATAAGTTTATATACCCGACTCAAATGCCCTTGTATTAACCATGGTAAATCCATTGGCATGATCAATAATAGTTCTATTTGGATCACATTCATTCATCTGTAACCTAAACCATTTGACCTCGAACAAAAATAACTTGAAGGATTTAAAGTCACTCGATTATATCATCCTAATGCCCATAGTATTTATTTTTTGATATTGTTGGATGCATGTCACTTCTTGAAGAAACATTATTGAATTGAAAGACTATAGTTATCACACAATCATATTTTTCTTATTATCATCAAACTTTTTTATGCGAAACTTACAACCATTGCACCACATAGCCTTGTGGTGTGTCAACTGCAATACGCCTGACACGTAAGAAAATATGTTATCAACCAATAAAAATATTTAGACTTAGGAAACATTTCTAAAATATCTCACCACATAGATTAATATATTAAAAAAAAACTAAAACATGATGTGGTTGAATAATATACTTGCATGTTTATATTTTAAACGATGTGCTAGTTCAATTTCCCTCCAAGTAAGATTGGTATCTTGATTACGATGATATTCTTTAAGCAAAGTATCCACCCTTTCCCATGATAACCTACCATTACATTGTCTACATTGATATATCCATACCTTCATCCAATCGATATTGTTTGCGATGTATAAATGTAGTGCATCCCACTCTCGACCAACTGTATGAAAAAAGAACAAAAATTACTAATTAGAATAAAGATTAATAATTGATCATGGAAGCTAAATAAAAATTAAATAATTACAATATAGAAATAAATCTATATTAATTCAAAGTATTATGGATCTCTACCATCTAATTACCTTTCACTTTCCTCATTCTACCTTTCCCGACCAGGACCTCCCCTTCAAATTTGTTAATGGAATTGACATTCCAAATCTAAGGCACCTTCATGATTTTGGCTACTAATTTAGGAATATATTGACTAATATACACCAAATATTGATATACCATATAGCCCTCCACTGTAGATCCCTCAGAATGTTCTCTTTGTATAACAAAATCCTTCAATGACTTCAAGTGCCTCTCCATCATCCACGTTGACCTTGTGTGTACAGGTCCACACATTTCAATATCCTCAACTTGGTGTATGAGGTATTGTTCTTATGCATTGAAAAATGTGGAGGTAGATACTTTTGCATTTTGCACATTAGCCGAGGAATTTCTCTCCTCCATATTTAATATTTTATTTATAGATTTCTTTAGATGACAACCACCTACACATGATATAACAAATCAAATCATAGGTTTCAACAACAATGCATATACATTGAAATTAAAATATATGTAGACAATTTTAGCAACAAATATTTTGCATATAAATCATTAATATTTACCTCGTGTATTTTCCAAGATCATATATAACTTGTTTTACATTGTTGTCAAAGTTTTCATGGAGAGATAGAGGTAAAACATAATGTAACAACAAAGGGATCATTAGTTTTTTGAAAAGAAACCAAATTATAATACTAAAAATTTGTATATTTACCAATATATAAATCTACCAAAATAATTACATAAATGAAGGTGTTCCAGTCATGAGTTTTCACCCCACCAAATTCACCTTTCTTTGTTAAGATATCCTTTATGTTTGAAGCAAATCCTATGAGAAAATTAATTTTGTGAATGACCTCTTTTACAACATTGCTTTCATTCTCTGTAAATAACCATGGAAGACTATTTCAGTATCCATTTCTATTTGAATAAATCACATTTTGCAGTGCATGATTGACTTCATGAATGTCAGTGCAAATTTTGACAAAAAAAAAAATTGTCACTCCTTCCATCTACGATTATCCACAAAATTTATATTACATTCTTCTCGATATGCATTCTATCAAACAAATGAGTTGTTTGTAGGTGCTCATAGTAGGGAAACGTTTTGAATTGTATAGGGTAACTTTTCATTCCTCGTGGAGTCACATTAATGCCTTGATGACATTTATGAAAAATAATTAATGAGATTACAACAATAATTGTTAGATACAATAAACAAAATTATATACAAACAATAATTTCAAACATTAACATATATGACACATAGAATAAATTCGTACCTTTATGATTTCTATTATATTCCAAATTCCATAGGTGAGGCATCATTCTTCGTGGTTTTATTCCAGTCTCTTGTTTCAAATTGAAAAGATGTTTTTATGTAGTTCGATACCTATGCTTTTTAGGGAGGAAGTGACTATACTCATAAAATACCTCATTTACTAGACTTCTTGAATGACATAATTTCATCCTAGGACCACAAACTAGACATGCAAATTTACCCTTTGTTTGAAGACCTACAAGATATGGATTAATGTCAGTATTATTTATATAACAAGGAATTAATATTTAAGAAGCATGCATCATATTTTTCATAAAATTATATACTATTAAAGTGTAGTCGTATGTTACATACCACAAAAATGTGTTAGCCTTGGGGCATCATGAATTTTCCATGTAAGTATTCCATAGAATTGAAATTGTTTTTTCCCTATTGGTCTAGATATGTCGTACATAGTGATGCTATCCCATAACTTTAGTAGCTCATTGATAGGAGGATCAATATATACATTCATATCTTTCACTTGGTACTTACGTAATTGAGTGAAAGTACACATAATTACTACCTTGTATATATATAAGTAATTATACAATGAATAAGACAAACGAAATGAAATGTTCAAACCAATTTTGTAAACAAATACTTGGAACAATCATTGCCAAAATTGTGTGCTCCCTCTTTATTGACATCCAAGGAGTAAGGTTATTGTTTATAACAAAAATAGGCCACACTGAGTAAATATACCTAATCTCACCAAATGAATTGACATCGTGCGCTGCCAATGAAAGCCTAACATTACAAGGTTATTCTTTAAAAATTGGCCATCTTTCTTTGATGTTCCTAAATGCATAACCATTTGTAGGAATTCAAAGAAAACTAACTTCACTTATGTGTTGTGCATTCTAATCCATAAACTGTGCAATACTTTCACACCTAAACAATCACTACAAACGTGGAATTATCATAATATGATGAAGAACCTTGTGAGGAACCTTTTTTGTTACTTGATCGGTTCGATATCTACTGATTTGACATTGCGGGCATTTTGTTTTGGATGTATATTGTCCATAATATATAATATGATCATTCAGAAATGCATCAATAGCCTGATACTCCATTCCAATATCTTTCATAATGGCACACAACTCTCGGTATGTGCAAGGTAAATTATTTGATGGTGGTAAGAAAAATTCACCTAATAATCTACAACATAAAAAAATAAATAGTTGATGTAAATAATAGTAATAAAAAGTATTTCATCCTTAATTTATACATTAATTGACACTAAAAATAGAGAAAAATAAAGTCGACCTTTACATATAATGTGTAACGAATTATATTGCATACCTTAGGATCTGTGTCAGACAAGTGTTTGACAAACCATTCAATACCTTCAAGTTCACCAAAAACATTATAGCAAAGAGAATTTTTGTTCTTGAGCCTTCATAAAGGGGTTGTTCTTCCTTCTCAAGCAAAGGTACATCATGAATATCATCAAAGGTTTCATCGTCGATAGGAGAAAACATGTCCTAGATCAATATATTTTTTCCCATCATCCGTCTCAACAATAGTATTGGTGTCATATTCTTCCATAGGATTGACTTGATATTAAATATCCATACCATCCTCCACATATTGTACAATTATTTCTACTACTACTTGGCAGATATTTATCTGGCGATAGACATTTAGGAGGATTTATCTTTACAATTACAAACAATCAATGACATTAGTGTATATAAAAAATAAAAATAAAAACAAAAGAAAATTGTATAAATACAATCAATACAAAGACATATATAATTACTAACTTACCATGGGACGATATGTATGCCCTCCTTCACACTGCCCATACCTCCAACAATGTCTTTCAATTGTTTTCCTTAAAATTCTTCTTCTTTTCAATCACCTACATTGATTGCAAGGTAAATAACATTTATCATCACCCTATGCATCCAATGCAGCCCTTAACCTAGCAATCGTCCTTTCACTCTCTTCAAGTGTTGGCATTAGGATTTCCTATATTTACAACAAAATCCACTGAAGCAATATAATTACAATATACGAATATATTTTTACAGTACAAATGTCATCGAATATTGACCCCATATGTACTAGAGAATTAATCCATTTTTTTCATAGATTTATTAAAGGTTTATAAAAGTAGTCAAAAATTAATCAACAAATCAAAACCATACATTTTTACCGCATAAGTTCCAAAGATTCACTATAAGAAAGCAATAAAATCAAACAATAAAAGAGAACTAGACCAAGACAAATTTTATAGTAATTAAATGGAATTGAGTATATATGTTCATACCTATTTCCTAGGAAACAATTTGTGTCCCGAAATGAAAGAGGGTCTAAGGGTTAGGGATCCAATCTGGGTATTTAAAAAAGAGACAAAGTAATATTAAAAATTTGTAAATTTCAAAGTACAAAATCCGAGCTATGTTGATCAAGAATTGGATGTGAGGCAAGTAGCACATAGAAAAAAGACTAATAAATCATGCAACGAAAAATGAGAATAAAAATATTTTATAATTGTTTCACCTACAAAAAAATAGTCGAAATCACTCACATCCATCGGTCTTCTCACGATCATTGACTATGTCAAATTTGACCAAGTCAATGATCGTTAAACAATTTTCAAATGGGTAGTTGGCTTTCTCTGCGTTCTTCGATAAATATATGAACTATCGTCATAATATCAATGGATATAGAAATTCGACAAAAGTATGTCATTCATCAGGGTGCCCAGAAAAAAAGAAAAAAAAAGATTAGAATTTTAATATTATGTCGTAATTTACAATGATATGATTAATTTTATCCTTATTGTCGGAAGGTATTGTTGAATTTTGACCCCATATATAGTAGTGAATTTCACATCAAGGGGGGAGGAACGATTCGTGGGTGAATGATACTGACATATTAGTTAAGTGGAGAAACATCTAAATGAAATTGGAGATTGTAGCAGTGTGGGTTAATGAATACAATATCCATCATATCGACAAGTGGGGATAAGATGGGAGTTAAATCCTAAAATTTGGGCATAAGTGAGAGTAAGTAATGTTTTTCACCATTTCAATTTTTTACCAAAACACAAAGGGATTTCTAGCAGTGAAAGGAGATAGGAATGCGAGCTATCATATCGGGACAGATGGGTAAGCACTCTTCCATAGAAATAGTATTATCTACAGGAAGGTAGCTATCAAAATCCTTCTCACAAAGAATTGCTCATTGCCTCGAATTTGCCTTAAATTGCTCATTAAATTTTGTTATGAATACCATGTGGTCGAAATAATTTGTTGGGTTTGCATGATTTTCATAGGTAATGGTTTTCAATCTTGTAGAAATTATTCTGCACAGTCCTTTAAAGACAGTTTTACAGAGTCTTGTAGAAATTCCTTAAGAAAAAAAACGCTCTCCCTGATTTTGCTTTCGATACCTTCTTGAAACCTTGATTACCTGGAATTATCAATGAATGATGACGAAAATCCTTAGCTCTAACCATAACTGACCTTAAGAAAAAAATCAAGTTTTTTTCCCTCTTTTCTTGTGCACTATCTTCTACAGGAAGGTATAACCTATAATTTTATTTGCAAGAATCCTCTCCCTTGGAAATAGTCCTTATGCATGTAATTTTTATATAGCATTGAGTAACCATTTTTAGAAACCATGGCAGCAGGGTTCAATAAAATGGAACCAACCAAACCATAAATGATTTATGATAATACAAAAATTGTATAAATTTTCCAAAGAAGCAGGTGGCTAGGATATCTTGAGAGACTAATGGGCTTTGATGATGAAATACCTCTGGATTTTCCACTTAATTTTTAGAATATTCAAGAAAAATAATATGTATCAACAGTGAGAGGTCTGGTGATCAGGATCAATGAATCCTTTATCAGCAAGGTATCTAGTATACCAATGGGCCTTCCTTGGGGTAAGGAAGAAAGGAAAGAGGCTATTAATTCCAAAAAGTCATTTTTCCTCCCAAATTAAAATCCACAAGAAGATAAAAATGGCATAAAAAGAGAAATCATCCCTCACCCTTGGCTATAAGTGGCATGTCACATTATCAAATATGCCAATTTTGAGGGGAGGATGAGTGTTTTGTATGCATATCATTTAGACTTATCCATCAACTCAAGAATTTCTACAACCAAGAACCAGGCAGCAGCTTAGGTCTCCCTTATTTTCTCCTTCAATATTTGAAGGGGATGAGCACCAAGATAAACAAAGGAAAACAAGATTTTTTGGCCCACCATCAGCTCATCAAGATAATGGTAACATATTCCTTAATAATTTTTAAACATGTAATTATATGGGAAAAAAATTGGACATGGATCAACAAGAATTTTTGGAGGTATGGGAAGAGATGAGTCTAGAAGAAAAAGAAAGGGATGATAAACCTAAGTAGATAAGAAGAACTAAGTCCTCAAGTCAATGAAAAAATAAGAATAAAAATATAGAGGATGAATACAAGGAAGTGGTTGACACTTTGACAACATTAAAAACCCCTTATGTTATCCCATTAAAAATCACAAGTGTTGAACATGTTCATCCTAGGAGAAGAAGGTGCTACTAGATCAAAAAGAGTTGGAAGTGGGGTAGCCCAAATATGATTACTCCACTCTCCACTACAATACAAATTGAGGAGGTACAATACTCCCCTATCATAGAATAATTGCAAGGATATAAGGTAAAATCACCCCAAAGAGAAGAAACCACCACAGAAGAAAATCCTGCACCAATTGAAGGGACTTCCAAAACTAAGACACCGGTGGAAAAAATTATTTATGCCACCCTACTAGAATTAGAGAAAAACAATGTTGAAGCTATAAAATGGAAGAGGATGGAAAAAATAAACAAAGTAAAGTAGAAGGAAGAATCCCGTGGAGATATGGAGAGACAACTTCAACTCATGCAAGAGAAATTTCATAGAATGACCATGCAGAAAATTAAATATAGTTAGAAACTAAAATATAAATTTAATAAATCAAAGAGAGATATGGTTATCAGGAATGAAACAATAGAGATCATGGAAGCTTCAGTAAAGACCATAGCCAAGGTGTCCCTAGAGATGTTGGAGTGTAGGAAATATGCTAGGGTATATTCCTTGTTCCTCGAGGAGAAATGGCACAAGAATCAAATTGCAAATATGGCCCAACTAGTAATATATAACCTAGACACACCCAAAGATTTATTGGATCCCTACCAATATTGAAACATGGAAGAAAGGGAAAATATGTGTGAGTTCTACTTGCACAATATCATTCTCCCACACCCCTACAAATGGAACCCAAATCCATATGCAGGGGATGTTCATATTATGTCCCTTGCATCCTAGTTAAGACACAAAGATATAAGGAAAGCAGAGATCAAAAATTATAAGTAGGATGAATTTCATAGCCCATTATGGATTAGAGTTGAATCAACAAGGGAAGGATATGTCATCGCAAGCCATAACATCCTATACACATACAAATAAATAGCTCCAATATGGGAAGTCAAGAAATTAGAAGTAATATCTCACCTAGATGATACATTGAGTCTCTTGGGTGAGGAGGCAACAGATGCTTTCCATAGGAGGTGGAACTCCTTGCCTCACAACCTACATATTAGAGAACCCCACTCTCCCAATTCTCTACATATTACTCTCATAATAACACCATGGTAAAAAGAGGCACTAAGGAAATTGAAGACAAAGTGGATTGGACTAAGAATGAACCCTTCTCTCCTTCTTCCTATGGCACCAATGGCTACCATCAACAAGGAAAGGGAAGAGGAGGAACGGGAAAAGATAGTAAAGGCCAAGGGGTACCATCAGAACCAATCCACCACCATATATGTAGTATGGGATATAAGTCAAGAACACGGTAAGAATCATTCCAGTAGATAGCAGCAAGATGTTGGGAAGAAACGTTAGAATATGGAGCAACGTCCTAATAGTGGACAAAAAATCAGTGGACAGAAACAACAGTAGTGAAATAAAAAAGAAAAAGTTTTGTTGCACAAGGATGTGAAAGATTTCAATTGGGGGGTGATGATGGGACTTGACATTTCCTATCGAGAAGGCCCATCATAAACACATTTTGACCTTGATATGACTAATAATTTATTTTATTTGACCATGTTTATTAGAAGTCATGGGTACTTTTGTATGTTACATAAATGAATATATTTTAGATGATACTTTATGTGTATGGTACCTTTTTATATAATTTCTATGATAAAGAATTAATCAAGTAGTTCAAACCCCTTAAGGAAATGAAGATCCCAAGAATCAAGGGAATATGTCTTCCACCTACCTCCAAAGCATTTCCATTTTATAGATGACCACTCGTTACAAGCAGAAGTTAAAAAATTAGAGGAGATTGGCCAATATATGTTTTTCCCCTATTTCCTCCTTGATCCAAGGGAAGAGTTCGAGTTCCAAAGTGTATAAATATGCCTCTAGTGTAGGGAGAAGAGACAGACAGAAATCTGAATATTGTGTTAATTTTTGTTAAGGAAGATTTTTGTTGAAGACTTAGAGCTCTACTCTTGATGTACAAGTGATTTTGATGAAAGAAAGATGTCATTGTTCTTATCTTATTGTATTTTTTAAGGTTCCTTTTCTTTCTTGGGTAGGGCCCACTCAATATGGCTCAAGGAAACTATTGTAAATTCTCTTTTTCTTACATGTTAGTTTGTTATCAGTTAGTAATTTCTTTCTCTTGAAATATTGAATATTCATGCATGGTAATCTCTAACTTTTGTTTAGACTATTAGTGACTTTTCTCTTCAGTAGGTTTCCTCTAGAAAGGGTTGGAATCCTGGATGCTCACGGGTATCTTCTCAAGGATAAAAACTTCATTTTCATCTCATTATAGTTTAGTCTATATTTGTCTATGCTTTTGAAGACTTTTGAAAGATTTTTAGGACTCTTCTAGTCATCTTGTAGGACTATTACATTTCCTGTAGAAACTTCTTGTAGGATTGTTTTAGCTCAAGTTTCTTGAATTTCTCACTCGTCATCTCATGAAATTTGTAGTAGTTGATACAACAACATATGGCTTGATATTTCCTCAAGGGTTAGGTCTAATTTGGTTCATTCATTCTATGCAAAAGTTCGTCTTCTTTTATGCAATTTCTTGTCATGAAACAAAGTTAGTTTTCGTGATTTATAATCATCTTTGTTTTGCTCATAACTAGATGTGTTTCTTTCATGCCATTAGACTAGATTTATTTACTGAATGTATATCATTTGTTCCTTCAATTTGATGTGCTTTTATTCTTGCAAATAGCTTAACGTATTTTCTACAATTCATATTTCTTGCACAAGTTATACTCAGATTTCATGCATTTAGCCCCTTGATCAATCTCAGACCTATACTATTATTAGTGCACTCTGCATATACTTTTCACAACACCTCTCAAGTTTGTACGAACCCTGGTTTGACAAGTAAAGTAATAAGCTAAGGAGGCAGTAGAATTATTGCTACTATTCCTAGGCCCACCAAAACCATTGACCCATGAAGTATACATAGAGGAGCATGTGGAAGATGAGGACCTTAAGGACATGTATCAATATTTTTAAGTACAAAAATAAAAAACAAATTTTGATTACCATCTCCAAGATGGATTAATATACAAGATGGGGAAGGTTGGTTTGCCAAAGAAATAAAAAGTATAATTGATAAGGGAGGCTCACACCTCCAGGGTTGTTGGTCATTTTAGTGTTGGGAAGACTGTGGATAACTTGCATAGGTATTTTTATTGGATCATAATCCAAGAAGTAGCTAAATTTATTAAAGGTTTCATTTTATGTTGTACAAGAAAGCATAGTAATGGGAAGTGGGACTATACAGTGCACTTCAAGTTTTTACAAGGCCATGGGAATGCATATCCATGGACTTTTTGGCGGTTTAATGAGAACAATAAGAGGGAATGAATTCCTATTTGTTGTAGTAGAGAGGTTCAACAATATGTTTCTTTTGATGGATTGTAAAAGGACCATCAAAGTACAATAAATTGCAAGCTTGTTCTTTGAAAGGGTCTAGGTACATTTTCGGATTCAAAGGAGCATGATTTATGATAGGGATACAACATTCCTTAGTGTATTTTGAACTTTAATATGGGAGAATTTGGATACAAAATTAATGAGATCCAGTGCCAATCACCCACATATTGATGGGAAAATAGATGTGTTAAAACAAACTTTCGTTCAACTTTTGAGAGGTTATAATTAGGAACATCCAAGGAATTGGGATGAAAAAACAGTGTAAATACAACATTGTTATAATAGAGCTATCCACACTTCCACCAATAAGCCTCCTTTTGAAATTGCTTTGGATATTTTCCACAATCACCATTAGATATTATATATGGATATCTTGAAGCAGGGGAAACAACCTCAAATGATGCATTGAAGGTAAAAAAGTTCATATATATGACAAAGAAATACCCTTATAGGGTCAAGAAAAACTAAACAAATCTTAGAAGAAATACAAGGCCAGGTAATATAAACACAAGATTGAAAATACCTTCCAAGTAGGAAATAAACTTTGGTTGCACCTTAATAAGGAAAGGTTACAAGGATTAGGGACTAAAATCAAAGTGTTGAGATATGGACCTTTCGAAATATTGGAAAATGTACAAAAAACTTCTTACAGACTTAACATTACACCCTATATGTGCATTTACTTAGTAGTAAATGTGTAGAACCTGGAACTTTATGAGCCATCCATGCTCAATGAGGATGAAGGGGGTCAAATATTACCTTCCATCAAATATTTGGCACCAAATGCACATGAAGAAATAACGGAGGACACAATTATGTACAAGAATATTAGGATGACCCATAGGGTTCAACAAGAAGTTTTTCAAGTGGGATTGAAGGCTTAGCTTCTATCCAAGGTAAAATGTTACTCATGGAGAAAGTTGAGGAATTGTTTCCTCATCTCCTTCAAAACTAAATATTTTGGAGAATAAAAGTATCACAAAGAGGAGAGGGATGATCCAAAGTGGATCCACACATGTACCATATAAACTTATTGATTCTCTAGATGGGAGAGATTAGAATTTTGAACATCTTAGTGATGATGCTTATTTTGTCAAATTTAGGTCATCAAATTTTGACACATTTTTGGCTCCATAAATACCCCCTTCTTATGGAGATCGTGATCATGGTATTCCCATAATTTTAGGAATAAAACCACCAAATTTACATCCTTATTGACAACCTTTTTCACAAAAGAATGAAATATAAAATACCATTAAGGAACTGTTGGAGGTGGGGGCCATACGTCCTAGTAAAATCCCCTATTCATCACCAATAGCCATGGTGTTAAAGGAACAAGGAACTCGGCTCATGTGTCCTAATTTTAGGGCTCTCAATAAGTTGAGATCAAGGACCCCAATTATTGATGATCTCATGGATGAACTTCATGGAGCCAATCTTTTCTCTAATCTTGATTTGCATTTGGGATACCACCAAATAAATATGAAAGAGGTAGACATCCCCAAGATATCTTTTCAGACACAAAAAGGTCATTATGAGTTTTTAGTGATGTCATTTGGTATTTTTAATTCTTTATCCACATTCTAGAGCCTCATGAATAATATTTTCAATCCCTTCCTATGCAATTTTGTGTTTCTCTTCTTCGATGATATCTTGATATATAATAAAGTATGGGAATCACATGTAGAGAATGTCAATAAGTCCTTGGAACTATTGTGGGACAACCAATTATTATTTAAGAGATCCAAATGAACTTTTGGGGCTCATGAGGTTGAATATTTGGGTCACACTGTAATTTGAGATGGAGTACAAATAAATCCCAAGAAAGTGGCGTCTATGTAAGATCGGCCCCATCCCAAAATAGTGAAGAGATTGTGTGGATTCTTAGGTATTATAGGTTACTATATGAAATTTGTGGAAATTTGTGGAAATAATTTATCTCCCCTAACTTCACTCCTTAAAAATAATGCCTTTTCCTAGAGAAAGGTAGAAGAACAATCCTTCATTACCTTAAAGGATTCCATGTGCATTACTCTAGTATTAGCAGTCGCCAATTTTACTGAGAAATCTGTCTTGTAATGTGATGCCTCAAGAATAGGCCTCGAAGAAGTCTTTATCCAAGAAGGATTTCCTTTGGCATTCACCAGTAAGCAGTTGTGTGACCACAATTTGGGAAAATCCACATATGAGAAGGAAATGATGGCTACCCTTCATGCAGTGGTGACCTGGCACCTGTATCTCATAGGGAGTCATTTCTACATCAATGTTTACCATCATAGTCTAAAACACTTCCTCAAACAAAGGTTGTATTCATCGGAGAAACATAAGTGGGTCACTAAGATGTTGGGGTATGATTATGATACATATATAATAAGGGTAAAGAAAATGTTGTGGCTTATAATTTATCCAGAAAATTTGAGGAGGATGGGTCACTCCTTGCCTTATCCTTACCATGTATAGGATGGCTTGAGGAATCTTGTAGGGAATGGATGGAAAATATCACTTTAAGGAAACTCATCCAATGGATTCAGGCATATCCCAACCTACCTAAAGGTTATACATGGAAACACGATACATTGTAGTATAAGGGGAACATTATTTTAACAAAATATTCATCATTAACACAATGAGTCTCAAAGGAGATACATTCATCATGGATAGTAGGTCACTTTGGATTTCATAAAACCTATGAAGAACTAAGTTCTCATTCTTTTGGTAAGGAATGAAAATAGATATCCATGATTTTGTAGAATACTATGAAACTTTTCAAAGAAACAAGGGTGAGATAGTGAATATTCCAAGGGCATTGCAACCACTACCAAACCATACACAAATATGGACCAACGTGTCAATGGATTTTATTGTAGGACTCACAAAAGTGGATAATAAATCAGTTATCATGGTGGTTTTTAACCATCTTTCCAAATTTAATCATTTTTTTTTCTCTAGATCATCCCTTCATTCCTTCCTCAATAGCCCAAGTCTTCATGGATTATATATTTAAGCTACATGGAATTCCCACTTTCATTGTCTTAGATTGAGACCCCACATTCACCAACAAATTTTAGCAGGAGTTATTTAAACTTTAAGGTACACAGTTGAATATGAGCATTACATATCATCCCCAAATTAATGGCCAAATAGAATTTGTCAACAAGTTCTGAGAAACTTATTTGATATTCTTTTCTTTTGAAAAGCCACACCACTCATCACAAAGGCTTCCCCTTGTAGAATAGTGGTACAATACCACTTATCATGGAGCTACCAAAATGACACCATATGAATATTTTTATGGTCAAAAACACTATTAATCGAATAATATGTACTAGGCATCTCTGAGGTTCATGCAATAGATATAATGATTCACACCAAAGAAACCTTTATCCATACCCTCAAGAACAACTTGGTTATGGTGTAAAATTGAATGAAACAACACGTTGATCAACATAGATATAAACATTATTTTGCTAAATGGGATCAAGTGTTTCTTTGTCTGTAGCCTTATAAACATAAGTCACTCAAAAATAAAGTTCCCCAAAATCTACCTCCCAAGTTCTAAAGTCCCTATCAAATCATACAACACATTGGATAGGTTTCCTACAAGATGGATTTCCTATCCCACTCCAAAATTCATCTATTGTTTCATGTGTCCTATTTGAAGAAGGTTGTGGTATTGTTGACGGGAGAAATTGACAGGTCGTCAACTTGGAAGAACAGGTCCGGTCCGAGTTTGTCCAAGTAACCCAAGTCGTTTGGTGTAACCTATTCTGACGTGTTTAATGGCTCTATTGGCCAATCTAAGGTCCTAAAATAAATAAAAGGAATAACTAAATAATGTTAAATAATAGTATGTACATAAACTCTAATATAATTATAGTTATAAATGTATTAAAACGGAGAAAGAAAACGTATAAAAAAATATCAACTTATGCACATAATTTACAAGTTGCAAGTTTTACTGGAAACTTATGAAATCAATGTAAAAAAAAAAATTGCTTTTGAGAAGTAGATAAAGAAAGCACATTTGAATATTTTTTTGTTTTCTTTCTAAAAATATAACAAATCTTGAATTAAATAAACTATGAAACACAGATGTATAGATAGTCAAAAGCTGATCTAAACTTTTTGGTTTCACTAATAAATAAATGATAGAAATTAGAAACGCAAAGAAGCTAACTTGATGTTAGTTCGTGAAATGTGTTTGGGCTTCTGTATGAATCACGAGCATCCAGCTATCACGCCTATGAGATAAATCTGCAATAGACTTATACTAAAACTGTTCTAAATAAATTCATAGAATGTATTGGTAACCGGAGTTTAATAACAGAATAGGAAACACAAATTAATTCGGTGATCTTATGATCGCAAATGATTATAGTCAGATAAATCTGAGTGTAACATATTCATTTCATTGTTCAACTAAATATCAAAGAGAAATCGCGATACTCAAATTGAAAAGATGACCACAGTGTCAATATCTAGAACAACAAATCATGAACGATATTTATAAAATGGACATCCTGAAACATAACATATCAATGAGTCTAAAGCTACAAGACATATTAAAATATCAAGATTAAATAATACAAAACATTAATGAAACACCATTCACAAAAGACTAAATCCAAAATGTTGTATACTACTCCATTAAGTCTTGAAACATCATTCAGCCATCTTTGGTTCCAGGCCCAGATGCCTTTCATTACAAAATGCAGGGTATTTAAAGAGTCTTTTTGAAGTCTTATCTTCCTATCTCTTAGGATAGGATCATATCCATGAGATCACAACATTACAAAAATGGAGGGCCTACAGCCACTCATAATCAAACTGTATCTTCAAATACTAATAAAAGTTTTTTTATTTATTTATTTACAAAATTAATAGGAAAGAGATACTAATCAACTAAATCGAACATGTTCCACCTCATAAAATCAGCATCAAGATATACCACATCCTGAAAACGAAATAGGAACAATTTAGATAATTTATTAACAACTAATTACTAATTTTCAATTTAAAAGAGACTTGAATTCAAACTAATGCTTAGAAAAAGATAAGGTACAGGTTTCTGTAGCTAGTCTAAAATAGTAAAAATACAAATAGAAAATTAAAATTTATTATTTTATTTTTCCAACCGAATCAAATCAAAAAAAGAATCAAAAAATACTTTTACCATTTCATAGATTAGACAAAGAAGCATCTGCATTTATGAAGGTGTTAAAATTAGTTTTTAGCAAGCACATTACCAGCCTGCTCAATTTGTTTGCCAAATTAAAACCAAATTAACTTGTTCCTCATGCTGGCGGCTTTTATTCACAATTAATTTGTTAATGAACCTCGATTCGGCTCATTAATAAGAGGGCTATTTATCCTTTAATACATCTAATACTTCCTCCAATGATTTTCTGGACATGAAATCAGACTGTGGCCTTCTTCCAATGGGTTTTGAACTGCAGCAGTAGATCTGTGATAGCATAGTCTTTTTGTGGATGAACAAACAGTTTTTCAACAATAGGGTTAGACATGCAAGAGATGGAGTTTTTATTGAGATGGAGAAGAAATTCTACTGCAGTCTCATAAATAGAAGAAGGGAATATACAACTTGGAACCTAGCAAAACCAATAACAGGCTTGGATCTCTGAGAAAAACAAACAAAAATGCTTACCTCGACCGCAAAGAAATTTTGATATTTTTCCCTCCAAAGAACGAGATGTATCTCTGAAACTGTATCGTTTCTAAAGATTTTTCTCGTGATGAAGATAAATGACCCCATTTTCGAAATGGGTTTTAAAGGGTTTTGGCTAATTCGTAACGGTTTGCTCAGAAATTCTCCTGCGCGTCTCTGGCATGCAATTACAAGGTTTTAAAAACATAAAACTCAAAGTCATTCGGTTGGATTCGCTTCACAGGCGCCATAATGCAACAGGGGCAACTCAATATAGCTCTAAGTTTAGATGGCAGGAGTAGGAGAAACAAATCCGAGTGAATAAAATGGAAACAAACCCAGCAAACCCTTGCGCAGTCATAGTATAAACATCGGGGTTTCGAATATTGAAGCTTGGGCACTCCTAGTAATGAAAACCTCAAGTAAAGGGAATGACAAAAACCCTCAACTCATAATGAAAAGCTTACTCATTTACTCTGTCAGCAAAGGATCAAGTACAGGCTACGATACTTTTGTATTAATTCCCATGTCTAGCAATGACTATAGTTGATTTGCAAAGGGTTCAAAATGTATGAATACAAAAAATGTTCATAATTCAAATGCAAACCAATTACATATATAGAGATCAAATCAAAACTCTGCTCAAATCAAAATTATCAAACCATTGAAATGATAATCGTATTCATCACAAGAAAAATGTGTCTAACCACCATTCTATAAGATTTATATTTTAA
>ML821728.1:241176-267356 GCA_009831015.1 Picea engelmannii | reverse complement strand
GGTTTGTCTTAAAAGACTTAAGGAGTGCAACATGTAAGAAGAAAACTTTCAAATTTTTTACACCAAGATTTACAAGAATTATTAAAAGATGATCAAAACCAAAATCAAACATAATGCACAAGAACAAGTTTAATAAGTTTAAAGGAGGGGTCCCCAAATATTTAAAATAGGGGGAAGTTATTTAATGATAAACCCCCACTAAGATAGAGGGGAATAACATCCAATAAGAAGAAAAAAACCCAATTTAATTGTAGGATTTCGTATGCCAATCATACCCGAGGCTCAAGGGAGTAGAGGGAAAGGTCACATCAAACATTGTTGGTGTACACACTAACAAACAACAATAGCGACATGAACCAAGATACCAAAGAAAAACCCAAGTAATGAAAGCATGCAATACAAAAAAACCAATATAGAAAAACCTTCTTAGATAGTAGAAGTTTCCAGACAAAGCGAAGGAACAACTAAAAAAAGATTGCCTATGTCTATTAGTAAGCAAGCATCTAAACCCATATACCCAAACATTAACCAAATGAATGAACATAAAAATAACAAGCAAGGGAACAATGTGAGAGCATACTAGGATAAGAAGAGAGATCTTGTTGAGGTTGAGGACTAAGAACCAAATTCAATATCTTAGCATATAACCTCTTAATTGTTAAAACACACTCAATCTAAGCTCTAAAAACTAGGTGATATTGTAACACCCATGTTTCCCCCAACTTGTAATTAATCATTAATTATGATTACCATGCTATGGCATGTGAACGATGCAAATGTATTATTTTTTAGATTGCTAATGACTGACTGTGGGGGTGAAGCCTTGAAGTACCAGACATGATATCACTAGAGGAAAAGAGCGAGGGAATAGTAGAGAGGGTTCATTATGTCAAAATGACCCAAATTCTCTTTGTTAGAAATAAAAAAGCCTCATCTTGAACCCAAGGAGAAATCGGTTACTTAAAGAAGGATTGGTGGTTGAACAATAAACTACCCCCTTAAGTGGAAGTATGGAGGGTTTGGCTGAGGAGACAAAAAACTGTCAGCCCAACGTACCATAGAGGGAAGTTTTTCTTACAGACCCAGACTGACCCGAGTTTTCTTCTGACAGAAGAAACAAGACAAGTCCAGAACCTTCATGAGGAGGAGAAAGACGTGAAACATATGCATGCACAGGATAGAAGACAAGAGGGGGATGCACTAGGCAGGGAATGCGTGACCGAGAGGAATGCATGTGTTGATGAAAATGTATGGATTACCTTACTCAATCATTTCTAGATCTTTCTTGGCTAGGAAAATATAGTTGGGAATGTCACCCGGGGTTTATAGCCTCAAAATATTCACTCAATCCTCAAGTATTAATTACAAGGACTGAGGCTGATATTATAATTTAAATATGTTGCAATATAAAATAAAATTTATAAAAGCTATTGGAATGTACATAGATTTTACGATAAATTAAACATGAAGATCAAAAGCGAAAAAGTAACCAAGTCACGAAAACACATGTATGAGACATAATAAAAATATGATTTTATTTCATTTTGAGATACCAAAAGTGTTTTTCTCTTTAAAAAACCCCTGCAAGGGTATGGACCAAAGTCTGATTTAGAGATCTCCGATGAACACCATACAAAAAAAATATGACAGTAAAGTAAAAATGAAATTAATAATCTGGATCAACTTGCCACAAACTGCTTCCATTTTGACTCTGCAAGATATCCTTTATCAGCCATGAAAATAATTTCACAAGCAGACAAGAATACAAAGACTATCAAGGATGAATCAACACCTCTAAAACAAACGTCTGGAAAGTGTGGTTTAGTCTTGAACCTTGCTATCTACAATAAGACCTTGTTGTCAACAAAAAAATTAGGCTTTCGAATAAACTCATAAATGAATGAAAATTGAAACTATCTCATGTAACTAAAGAGAAAACCTTAGTCCTGTTTTCTCCTTCTATTCTCCATTGTCTCTTCTTCTCATTGATCTTTTATTCTTTCCCAATAAGTTGAATTAGTTCAACTACTTTATTTAGTTAAGTTGATTTAACTTAACTGATTATTTTAGGAGAAATAAATAATAATAATATAGTTAATGGTCTTACTTATAAATAACTAAGTAGGTGGGACCTATCGTGACTCCCATCATTTCTTCTTTTTAAATCATGAAATATAACATGCAAAACATAATCATTTTGACCATATGCCACCCTTGTAACTCCCTTGAATATCTTTTAAACTAGATATTTAAATATCAACAATAATTTATATCATATCAAAAAAGAATATATATCCACGTTATCCACAAAATATCAAAAATAGGGCGTGTTGTCCAAAATATGAGGAAAACCATTAAACAATTTCTGATCCAGATGGATATCGGTGGCCACCCACCTATTCCACGATCTTGAAAAACAATTTTTCATCTTGGTAGTTTTTTGCCAGTTTTTCGGGTTCCAAACTTCCAGGGCCGTTTTGCGGCCCTAAACGACGTTTTTTTTGGGATTTGGGGCCCATGTCATTACCAAATGCATTGATTTGGGCCAATCGAAAATTGTTCTTATCGATTAGACATTTCCAATGGTGTATCGAGCGCCCCAAACAAAGATCGTATGCAAAAGTTACACCCTCGGGAAGTTGATGTATCAACTACCCCCATCGGGTCCCACAAACCTATTGGATTTTCATCTTCTGTGGTTAGGGTTTTGGATTTTACTTATTTTAAAAAGGCCTTTAGAGCCTCATTTTAATGATCATCTTCTTGCAAATGAGAGTAGTCGTCACATCTCTTCTTAGAGATAAGCTGCCACCATTCTAGTGAGTCTTTCACTCTTTATTTTTACAGTTCTATACATTTCGCACATTAATAGAGATTGTGTATTAATGTATCTATGTATTAATATATATGATATATTTCTATTATATTGTTGGATATACGATACATCTCTTTACATTTATTTATTAAATCTCTGCTCTCATTTCGTGCTGAAAATAATCTGGATCAGTGGTATCAGAGCAGGATGTTCTTGATCATTTTTCAGTGCATGTCCCCAACGAGGTCCGAGTATAGAAAGTTGGGTCTTGAGCTTGTCTCTCTTGAATACAATTGCTCTCACACACCCAAGAAACCCTCCATGGCGGAAGAAAAGAAAAATGACGGAGCATAAGATTCTATTAATCTGTTGCTTGAGCAAGCTCTCATGCGACAGAGGGACCAAATGATGAAGAATTTCTCCCACATCCTTCAATACTTTCCGATAACAAAAGCACGTCTTCATCAAGCAACCACTTTGGAGGCACCTTGCCTTTCAAGGTACAGGTTAATTTTGATATTCTCGTATTTGAAGGTCAGATAGATGTGGATTCCCTAGACAAATGGTTAAATTTGCTAGAAGGTTATTTCTCTTTTCACCAATTTTTTGACAAGGAAAAGATCACCTTCGCACTCCTTAAGTCTCTCCCCCATGTCAAACATTGGTGGGAAACTTACTGGGAGAAAAGTTCCAAAGAGGAGTCCATAATATATGGGAATGATCCCACTTGGGATTTTTTTGTGGATGCGGTCAAGGAACAATATTTCCATGTTGACAACTATGAATACCAGTACATGAGATGGACCACACTGCAGCAAGAGAGGGGCCAAGCAATGTCGAAGTTCACTAATACCTTACATACCTTGCATACCAAGCTAGGTATCAAAGACTCCGAGTGACATTTGGTTCTGAAATACCGCGAGGCTCTACACAGTTACATCCAAACTAAAATGGATTTTGTGGATATCTCATCACTCAATGTTGCGTATCGGTATGTTGTTAAAATCGAGCAAAAATTTAGGCACCAGAACAAACGGGAGATCAGATCTTCAAATCCGCAACAACCAAAGTATGAGAAAGATGACCCTAACAAACATCTTCCTGAAAACCAGTCTAAGTCATAGGAAAAGAAGGGTCACTGGAAGATGAAGAAGGAAATTGGAAAATGGTATGATTTCCACAAAATCTCTTGGCACAACACCGATGAATGTCGCTCAAAACAATCATTGGTGGCTAAGATCAAAGACAAGGAGACAAACCCTGATTCAAAATCTGATTATGAAAATACTAGTAAAAGACAGATCATCGACATAGACCCCACTACTATTGTCATGATCGTAACAATTCAACCAGAAGAACCAACAGATCTTGAAGAGGGGGAGCACCTTTTTCATTCACAAATGTGGGTGAAGGGGACCCCACTGCATTTTATTGTTGATAGCGGAAGCCAGAAGAACCTCATTTCAGCAGAGGTCATCAAACAGTTGGGATTATCGACAACACCACACCCCCAACCATAGAACATCGGGTGGCTTCACTAGGGACGAGATCTTCATGTCAACCAGTAGTGTCGATTGTCATACGACATCCAACCCTTCATGGATGAGGTATTATGTGATGCTTCCCCATTGGATGTCTGTGATGTTCTCTTGGGCCAGCCATATATGTGGAAGTGCCATGTTGTTTATGAGTCTTGACCCCGTAGTGTCATTGTTACTTTGGGGGGTCATCTCTACATAATACCAGAGGCAGTTCCAACTACTATCCCACCTAAAAAATTCCTCAAGGTAGTATCTCATACTACAAAATTCAGCTTCTTCACAATCTGTTCGAAAGGTGAACAAAAGGATACTGCAACCACTACAGTCTCAGACCAAGCACCTTCTATCCAACAAAAGCAGGTTGACAAGATTGCAACAAAGCACACAAATTCCTTCTACACACAGTCATATCAGGTATTCAACCCCGCTAGTAACAGGTTCATGACAACCTTCCACAAACCGAGCAACACGACATATCCAACAAGGAAAACAACTCACCAAGATTCAGATTCAGCAAATGCTTCCCTTTCTCCCTCGGGACCTCAACACAATGGAGACCATTTCTTCCTAAGGAGGGATGATTTATCCAGGTGGATATCAATGGCCACCCACCTATTTCACAGGCTCGAAAAACAATTTTCCATTTTGGTAGTTTTTCAACAGTTTTTTCGGGTTTCAAACTTTCGAGGTCATTTTGAGGCCTTAAACGATGTTTTTTGGGGATTTGGGGCCCAACTAATTACTAAAGAAACTGACTTGGGCCAGTCGAAAATTTTTCTTCTCAGTTAGACCTTTCCAATGGTGTATCGAGTGCCCCAAATAGAGACCGTATGCAAAATTTATGCCCTCGGGAAGTTGACGTATCAACTACCCCTATCGAGGCCCCCAAACCTTTTGGCTTTTCATCTTCCAGGGTTAGGGTTTTGGATTTTACTTATGTTAAAAAGGCCTTTGGAGCCTCATTGTAACGATCATCTTCTTGCGAATGAGAGTAGCTGTCACATCTCTTCTCAGAGATAAGATGCCACCATTCTAACAATTCTTTCACTCTATATTTTTACAGTTCTGTACATTTCACACATTAATAGATATTGTGTATTATTGTATATTTGTGTTTATATCTCTGATATATTTATGTTATATTGTTGGATATCTGATAGATCTCTATACATTTCTTTATTATATCTTCGCTTTCATTTTCTACTGAAAACAATATGGATCACTATCCTCATCAACTGAATCACATAAAACATAATTTAAAAACCATATTTGCCACTTTGTGAGGCAATTTTCATTTTTTCACTATTGTTTCCCTTAGACGTTTTTGAAGTATCCCATGGTTTATTGGACCCTTGGGGTTGTATCTCGTTGATCACATGGGAGAAGTCATCCTTTAAATGAAGGTGGGAAGACATAGAGTTAGGGGAATCAATGGAGAGAGAAGAAGAGGAGGTAGTTGCTTTTCCTTTGTCTTGCACATGTTAGGGAATATCAGTTTTCAATCTCTTACTGGCATGTGAAGACTGAACTGGTGAAACAACATGACCAATTTGAAAATTGGGATTAACAGGTGGTGGTAAAGACAATGACATAGTGGGCCAACCACAATGGTGAGAGACAGGCTGGTGGAAAATCTCTTGCCAGCTGTCATTTGTTGGGACTTTGGGCTGCAATAATACATGTGGAGGAATGTGAATGCTAGGAATATTCTGAGGAGGCTGGAAAGGGTGTATTTCTGGTTGAGGGTGCATAATCCCATGGCCAAACCAATTAAAGAACCCAGCTTGGAACAATTGGTTCAATTCTTGTGGGTCAATGTCAAAATGGATAGAAAATCTAGGCCTCCTATGGCCTCAATTCCAATTTCCCTTGCCTTTGTTATTTCAACCATTGCTTCCTCTACTGAAAAATCTCATCCTGTAGCAACAATTTTTTAGTAATGAATCTCTTAATAAACCATACATGACACTATGCTTACATGAATCAAAAGTTGGATCCAAAATTGACACAAGATACATGCAAATCCATCCATAACACATCATTCATTAATTGCCATGTGAACATGGAATGATAAGGTTAATGGGAAATATGGAGGGAGTATAATTAACAAAAAATGGTAGAATGATAGGGAATCAATATACAAATATTGTTCAACAACTAACCAAAAAATTAACTGTGTATATAAAAATATCAAGAATATCAGTCCTCAACCCTTTCTATGTTATCTTTCTCTCGCTTCCACACAGACTTCTCTTTTAAAATTTATATCACAGAACATGGATGAAATAAGTGAAATCGAGATCATGGAGGGAGTGTAATTAGCAAAAAATGGTAGAATGATAGGGGAACTTTACAGATACTGTTCAAGTGAAAAAAAATCAAAACATGCTACCTTTGATGCAATCAAAATATATCTCTATCCAAAATTTCAAAGTTTAAACAATATTCTGTTTCCAAAAAAATAATCCAAACTAATGCCTTCTTTAAGAAAATTGCTCGTTGGCCTTCGAATTGTTTTACAAAGTAAACTATTTGATATGCCCAGAATTATTTAACCACAATAACCATTATAACAATATTATCATTATATAACAGAAATGATGAACAACATCATAATTGCTACAGGAATACACCAATAATCTTAGAGTGGATGAGCCATGATTCATAACATCAAACCCAACAATGGTTCTTTAAATCCCATAGGGTCACACAAAGTGGTCCCAAAACAAAACTCATATCCATCATTAAATCAAATCACCGTTCAATGCAACTTATTTTAACTTCATTATGGGCAATATTACTCAATTCGAGCATCAAACATTTTAAACACAGGTGCTTTCTTAACAATAAAACATGACGATTTAACCAAGAGAAATAACATTTGTTATCAGGAAAAAAATCTTCAATAAACTGTAATTTCCAATGAATAGGTGAGTACATACTCTTTCCACAATTGCCAAGCAAGGGACCAATTAAACATGTGCCCAAGTAACCAAGCAAGAACAGTGCTCTCATCAACTCAAACTGGAGTAAGCAACACTTTCACTGTAATGTGTAGGGTTCAATATATGTCAATGATAGTAAGTGGTAGAGTCATCAGAAAATTTAAGGGTTTGGCATTTGCATAGAACGAAAAGCTCATTCCACAAGTGCTTTTCATTATTATAATCGATCACGGATAATATAACAATAATTCGAAACATTGTTATCGACTTCATGAGCTTCGTATAAACAAACTGTAACTTCCAAAGAATAAGTGAATCCAACACTTCCTTCATCACAACATAACAAGTGACCAATTAAAACATGTGCCCAAACCAAAATAGCATGAATAGTTCTCCCACCAAAATCTGGGTAAACAATTTCCACATATTTGCATAAGGTTAGCAACAATGACAATGAGGTCATAAGAAGGCAAGCTAACAACTGAGGGTTTGGCCAGGGAAAGGAACAAAAGGTTTTAGTTCTTCATCATATTTCAGTTAAACATGCATAGGGTAGTGACCAAGGAATGGCATATTAACCACAAAACTGTAACTCAAAAGGTCGATGGGGTGTATAAATAACCCACAGATGGGAAGCGGTGAGTAGTTATGAATAGGGAAAACTCAAAACATGAACCAAAGGTAGGGTAGGCCCAGGGTTCCAAACTTAATTATTTTCCATAAAAAATAAATGCGAGCAATCATACACAGTAAAAGACACCACGCTATTCCGTCAACACCATGGTTCAAATACAACCACCACAGGAAGCAAAACCTTACAAATAACCAATACACAGTCTAAAATATTTCATAACATCTTGAGAAATACATAGACCATGAGCAACTAGAGCCAACATTTTGATTTAAGGGAAGAGAAAATTTCATGGATGGAGAAGTAATAAAACCCCATACATGTAGAAGATTGTGTAAGGAGAAAAAACTAGGGTTGTATACTTCCTCCACGACCGGGCAAGGCAGAGAAAAAACAACTAACAGAGAAAAAATGCGAGAATGACTAGGGTGGAGGGCTCGAGGTGAGTTTGAGTGACGCACATTTACTGCACATCGTTTCTTCCTTCATATTTTCATTCATGGCTTAGTACGAGCCAAGCCCACTAGCCAGCTCACTATACCATTAACATTCAAAACCATTAATACAACCAAATATTCCAAACTTTCTATGTTACAATTTGCAAAGTGCACAATATTCCAAACTGCACCATCCCTTGCCACTATCCATATTTCTCATATGATAACTTGCTAGGAACACAACCAAATTGTAATTCAAACCAATGTGCATAACAATAGTAGCAAGGGTCGAGGTGATCACCCAACTTTGCTATGGACAATATACAATATCAAAATTAAAAATAGAGTGTAATTATTTCATCCAAAAGGCAACATAATCATATTTCGTGAGAGATAATCAAGATCATATTGTTCCTTGTTTTAATCACCTTTCCCACCACATATTATCATAAGAACTTTAACCATGATTTGAAGCAAATGAGCTGTAGAAACTATGTTGCAACCTATACATAGGAAAACAAAGTATAAGTGTCGCTTCTCCATCATAGTGCCATAAGTTAAACAAGGGGTCCCACCTACTAGTATATTATTAATATAGTTACATAATAAAGCTTGGAAATCATTTGCAAGCATTGTATCCAACGTTGTTCTTTCAAGTGTAAAAAATCTGGTGACTCCACAGGGAAATTTGTTTCCAACATATTAAGAACTCAGAATGTCTGGTTTTGCAGACTGGTGAATCGTAGATCAAAGAATTATTTACCAGAATGATTATGAAACAGGGGGAGTGAGGTGGTTTAAGGGAAAAAATGATCTGGGACTTTAGGAATAGCTCATGAAACGTGTTACGTATGAGGGGGGTTTGGTCTTGTATGCATAACATTCGATCGGTCACAGTAAAAGTGTTTTTTATTTTAAGGAGAATTTTTTTTGGTATGCTCGTTTGAATCTTAGGGTGGAGGGAAGAAAGGGATAATAGAAAGTAGGGATGAAAATCCAATCATATATCTAACATCAGTACTGGAAACAGGGAGAAATTTCAGTGATGTCTACAAGGGGGGCATCATGATAGCTGTGTAACTTGATTGTTATTGATCAACAATACTTACAAAATAGCATCGTTGTGGGGAAACTTATCCAAATTTTATTTCTGATAAACAAAAAGGAAAACAATAAAAGAAAAACAACATAAATGAAACCACATAAAATGAAAAAGGAAGAAATGCAACAACAGAAAATGAAAAAAAAAACAGAAATGAAACAACAGAAATGAATCAACCAACAAAGAAAAACCAAAACAGTGAAACATAAAACTATAATACAACAGTGACTTCCATGCAACATTTATCTTTCAAGTTGGTTCCACATAATGTTTCAAGTGGGAACCGTTGGTACTATAGGAAAATAATCGCTCTTCCAAGTCTTTTAGAAGATAAGAATTTTTGCCCAAGACAAAAGCAATTTTGAAAGGACCAAGCCATAATTTTTGAAACTTTGAATGTCTTCCTTTGTCAGCATGGGATGAATCTCAAAGAAAGATTTTCTCATTTACTTTAAATTTAACATCTTTTGCGCTTTTGTTGAAATATTTCTTCACGGTTTGTTGTCTTCTCTTTATGTTTTCCAAGGCAAACATTCTTTGTTCCTCTAAAGTTAACAATGCATTTATCCTTTGAGGGACATTGGAAGAATTTAATTCTTCGATCTGTAGCATCAGCCATAGAGAAGAAAGCTCCATCTCAGTAGGCAAAATAGCTTCTTGACCATAGACAAGATAAAAGGGAGTGAAACATGTGCTTACATTGGTAGTAGTGCGATCTGCCCAAAGGGCATAACTGAGGAGGGTGTTCCATTGATGAGGCTTATCTTCGATGAACCTCTTTATGATCCTAACTAGATTTTTTTTAGTAGACTCAACTTGCCCATTTCCTTGAGGGTAATAAGTTGATGAGGTGAAATGCTTGACCCCCAACTTAGCGAAATGAAAGTGGGACCATTATCTATAATAATCTCTAAAGGAATGCCAAATCTGGAGAAAATATTAGTTTCTAGGAAAGAAATTACCTGTTCATCCTATGAGTGTTTAAGTGGGACAACTTCAGTCCATTTAGTGAAATAATCTATGGTCGTCAAGATAAAAACCTGCCCTACTAAAGATGGAGGATTTATGGGACCAATAAAATCTAGACCCCATTTGGAAAAAGGAAAATCAGGGAGGATAGGTTGCAAAGACATAGTGAAAAGATGTTCTTTCCCAATGAATTTTTGGCACTTGTCACAATGTCTTGAGAAGTTATAAGAATCTCAAAAAATTGAAGGCCAATAATAACCTTTTCTGATTATTTTAAAAGGAGTAGTTTTAGTAGAAAAGTGGCCACCAACGTGAATAATAGAATCTGAAGATCCATGAGTTTCCTGTAACAATTTTTGTGCTTCCTCATTATTCACACATCGAAGTAATATACCATCAACAAACCTCCTAAACAAAAAGTCTCCTAAAATAATATATCTGGAATATTCAAGATGGAGCCTTCTCCTTTGATGAGTATCTAAGTTATCTGGGAATTTATGATATTGCAAGTAATAGACCAGATTTTTATACCAGAGATGTTCATCTATAGAAAGGGTTTGAATCTCAATATAAAATAGTGTTGAAAGAGGATTATCATGATCGTCAATTTCTTCACTTGCTTCAACATGTTGAGCTAAGTAGAGGGATAAATCTTGTCCCTTAATTGTTTTCGAAGTCATGATGGTTAAATCATGCTCTTGGATTTTGGCAAGCCAATGTGCAAGCTTCCCTGAAAGATACGTTTGTGAAAGAAAAAACTTGATAGCAGGCAAAGGGACTTTTACTTGTGTGCTTGCCTAGGATAAAGTGGAGAAATTTCTCCACAACTTTAACAAGAGAAAAAACATGTTTTTCGATATAAGAATACTTGAATTCGTCATCTGATAATTTTTTACTCATGTAAGCTACTGGTTTTTCGTTATTCTGGTCATCACATTGTAAGAGAATAAAACAAATTTCTTCCTTAGTGGAATTAGTGTATATGATAAAATCTTTCTCAAAGTCCGGTTTCACCAAAACCGATGCAGAACTAATTGCCTTCTTAATCCTTATGAAATCATTTTCGACGTCTTCAGTCCAAGAAAATGAGTGATCCTATTTTAGAATATTATGAATCGGTTTGACCATTAAAGCAAAGTCAGGAAAAAATCTGCAGACAAAGTTGATAATTCCCATAAAGGCTTGAACCTCCTTTTTGCAAGTGGGGGCAGGAAGGTTCAAAATAGCAGCAATCCTTTCGGGATCTATGCTTATTCCTGAATCAGAAACAATATGTCCAAGGAGGTTTCCCGTGGTAATGCCAAAAATAGATTTATAAGGATTTAAAGAAATGTTGACTTTCTGCATTGCATGAGAACTTTTCTAAGATGACCAAAATGATCTAATCGATTCTTTGAATAAACATTCAAATCATCAAGATAAATATGGATAATCTTATCGATCATATCTTCAAAATCTATCTGCATAGCTCTTTGGAAGGTGGCACTTACATTAGATAATCCAAAAGGCACGTGTTCATAACAAAATGTGCCCCAATGTGTAGTGAAAGTGGTTTTGTATCTATCAACCCTTTTACCTTGATCTAATTATAACCAGAGAAACCATCAAGTAAGGAAACCATTTGTGACCTTGCAACTTGCTGCAAAATCATTTCCATGTTAGGGAGAGAAAAATGGTGTTTTACGCTTTCTCTATTCAATGCATGATAATCAATGCACAATCGTATCTGACCAATTGTCTTCTAAACATGGACCAAATTTGAAACCCACTCATAATATTTAACAAGGAAAATTATACCAGCCTTCAAAAGATTTTCCAACTCCTTCCTAATATTAGCTTCAAGTTCAGGGTTAATGGGTCTTTGTTTTTTCCTAACTGGTTTTATCCCTTCCTTGATAGGAATGGCATGTTGTATGAGAGAAGGATCAAAACCACATAGATCCTCATATGACCAAGAAAAAACATCTTGAAATTCATGAAGTAGCTCAGTGAATTTAATCTTTTCTTCATCAGTACATTGGGAACCTATCTTAACATTCTTGGGGGAATCAGGTGTTCCAATGTTCAAGGAAATGGTTTCACCCACTTTCCTTTTTTACTCTTCTACTTTATGCATTTCTTTGTTTCCTACATCACTCAACGAAAATGAAATTTTGAGAGGAGTCAAGCCTTTTGAAATTTTGTTGTTTTCCATGGATATAATCTCCTTGGGCTTAAATGGTTCATTTTGTATGAAAGAACAGATGCCTTCATCACTAGGGAAGACCTGCCATGAATCTACATTATCAGGGATGTGAGGACGATATAAATATTGAAAAGTACAATGAGGTCTTTAAGGCAGAATTTGCCGAGTGGGAGATGTTGCAAATACAACTAACCTGCCAGCCATTAAATTAAGTTCTCTTTTAACATGAGTGATGTTAAATGATAATATTTTCGAGATAAGTGTCCAAACATATTGGGTTTAGAGTTTCATCAACTTATTGCTAGGAGAGTATATTTTACGTACAAGGTTCACAACAAGTTCAGAGTCCCCAAAAACTGTAAGGTGTCCACAACCTAACTTATAGGCATTTTCAATGCCTAGCAATAATGCTTCAAACTCAGTGACGTTGTTCATGCAAACAAATTCTAACCTATAAGAAAAGTTGTGAACTTTACCTACAGGTGAGTATAAGATAATGTCAGCTCCATTCTTTTTGTTGGAGCATGAACCATCCAAGTGCATGTGCCACATACCATCTTACACATAAACTTGTTCCAGGGTAGTTTCACCCTCATCCACAAAGATGGAGTACACTCCTAAGTCTTCCTCGACATAGTTTACATTAGGCTGTGGAATGCTCTCTATGTACGGTGAGATTCTTCCTTCCCTTAGGACTATAATATTCTTTCCATTCCAAGGAAAGGATAAGTGTGTCCCATCAAGTGAAAGATATCCACCTGTCAAGGCTTGCCAGCATCTTCCTAAGATGATAGAATAGTTACTTATCGGCTTGTCGATTACCTATATGTTGAGGGTTATCCTTATTTCAGGATGTGTGCACAGAACTAAAGTCACGTCTTTGATTTCACCTATAGTTGACTACTGTAAAATTTCATAGGAGAACATGCTTCTAAAATTTTCATTAGTAAATGATAAGCATATCTCTTCCATGATGATTTTCAACATTACGCTTGGACCCGAACCGCCGTCAATTAGGAAACAATGGGCTATTTTATCCATAATTTTTACAGAAATGAAAAATGGAGGGTTTTTTATAGGGTGTCTAAAATTATTTACACCTATTTTATTTACAATGGAATCATCTTCTTTTTCCTCTTCAGAAAGATTAGCTATGGTGGAAGATTTTCCTTCCATAAAATTCTTGAGATGATTTTGTTGTTCAGGGATGACAACCATATCCAGAAGAGTAGAATCGGCCTTGATATTAGCCAATTGGTTGAGAATGTTATACTTGGAAGAGGGAAGAAGGGAGGGAACTCCTTGACTATCAGAAGTTTTGGTAGCTTGTACAATAGCATCTTGTGAATATGAGCTTGGACTAGAAGAAGTACGAGGGGGGTCATATTTCCCTTCAAAAGCATAGGATTTGTTTCTGGTGTTTATGATCATAACATCTTCTGGTTCTTCCCAATATAGAAAAACAATGGTGGTTTCAAGCTTCTTGCCAAAGATATTATCCCTGGCAGTCTTCTTAACCTCACAAGTACTTTCTTCGTGATTTTCCTCACATAAGTTACACCAACTGCAAAATATGATGGATTTGGGATGAAAGTTGTTTTCATTGGTATTCCTAAAAGGTGTTGAGGAAGAAGATGATGCCCCCAGAGTAAGTGAAGGGACATTTCCCTTTAGTTCATATTCTATCATCCGATTGTTCATATCTTGCACAAGTTGTAGGAGGGAAGACATGTATGTTTGTTTAACCAAATCCCCCTTGGGGAGACCTGCTCATTCTATTTTCCCTTCATATTATAGACAAGTATGAAGAGAGTAACCAATATTGTCAATAGATTTTTCTTCAAGACTATGCTGATAAGGGGAAGGTAGAGCATTATAGTAATGCATAAAAGAAACTTGGTTCTGGGGGCGAATAAGTTCGTGGATTTGATAATACAACTTGGTAAAACGAAGGTTGAAAGACTTAATAGTCTCACCGTCCTTGTACACAATGTTATTATATTCATGTAATTGGTCGGTTGGGATCTTAGACTGCCCATAAGTGGAATTGAACTAGTAAAATAACTCTTCCCAAGTGGAAATAATCTTGGGAAGGAGATCAAAAAAAATTACCGATGCTTTCCCTTCAAGAGAGTTAAAAAATAAGTGCATGCAAGTATCATTATCATTAGATTTGATATTGTGACAGGAATGAGAGAGTGCTACCAAATGTTCATTTGTAGTGACTATATTATTTCCTGAAAACCTAGGTAGATGCTCTTTAAATTTTGGTAACGGACGAGTACCAGGTGCTAGGTTCAAGGGAGAGGATGCATGCCACAAGGTGGTAGTAGCATCTTCCTTGAATTGAAAAAGGATGTACTTCTTTATGATCTTAGCAGGGTTGGTAGTAGATTGGACAAGAACTTGGTGACTATATATAATACCAATTACTGACGAGGCCGAAGGTTGAGATGATGAGGCACCTCCAGTACCACTAGAGCCACCCGCAGATTCCATTTTGAAAATGATGGGTGAGGGTGAGAAGGGTGAACTAGCCAAATCAGACAAAGTTCGCCTTAAAGTACTTCCTTGGGTTGACAAAATGGCTTTCCTCCTTCCTATTTCAATTATAGGAGTGGTTTCAAAAAATAATCCTCTTCTTCTTCTAGAGATGTGAGGATTTGAGGACATGAAAAAGAATATAAAAAATTTAGGAAAAGGAGGGCTACGACTGATTTCTAGGCCGCCTTTGCCTTGCCTCCCAGCATTCACAGATACCTATATCTTATTCAATTACTTGCCACGAGCATTCAAGCTAAGCCCGGGTATTAGCAGTTCCTAAGATAGTATTGAATAAATTCAAGGCAATGGTGTTCTGGTCTTTAAGACCGTGTTCAATATTGGGCTACCTTGTGGAAGGTACTGTCATGAGAAAAATCAGTCAAAGAGTCATAAACAAAAAAAAACAGAAATATTCAAAGATAATCGTGAATACAATCAACCAGAGGGATATGGAATATTTCCCAAGTATGATCACCAAATAAATGTTGAGGAAAAGGTATGGATTACCTTACTCAATCATATTCAGATCTTGTCTGGCTAGGACATGATAGTTGGGAATGTCGCCCTAGGTTTATAGCCTCAAAATATTCACTCAATCCACAAGTATTAATTACAAGGACTGAGGATGATTTTATAATTTAAATATGTTGCAATATAAAATAAAATTTATAAAATCTACTGGAATGTACACATATTTTACGATAAAGTAAACATGGATATCAAAATTGAAAAAGTAACCAAGTCACGAAAACACATGTATGAAACAGAATAACAATCTGATTTTATTTCATTTTGAGATACCAAAAATGTTTTTCTCTTTACAAAACCCCTGTGAGGGTATGGACCAAAGTTTGATTTAGAGATCTCCGATGAACACCATACAAAAATACTCTCACTGTAAAGTAAAACTAAAATTAATAATTTGGATCAACTTGCCACAAGTTGCTGCCATTTTGACTCTACAAGATATCCTTTATCAACCATGAAAATTAACTCACAAACAAACAAGAATACACAGACTATCAAGGATGAATCAACACCTCTAAAACAAGCATCTGAAAATTTTGGTTCAGTCTTGAACCTTGTTGTCTACAATAAGACCACATTGTCAACACGAGAATTAGGATTTCGAATAAACTCGAAAATGAATGAAAATTGAAAATATCTCATGTAACTAAAGAAAAAACCTTAGTCTTGTTTTCTCCTTCTATTCTCCGTTTTCTCTTCTTCTCATTGGGCTTTTATTCTTTCCCAATAAGTTGAAGTAGTTCAACTACTTTCTTTAGTTAAGTTGATTTAACTTAATAATTATTTTAGGAGAAATAAATAATAATAATATAGTTAAGGGTTTTAATTAATAATAACTAAGTAGGTGGGACCCCTTGTGACTCCCATCATTTTTTCTTTTTAAATCGTGAAATATAACACACAAAAGATAATCATTTTGACCACATGTCACCCTTCTAACTCCCTTGAATATCTTTTAAACTGGATATTTAAATATCAACATAAATTTATATCATATCCAAAAAGAATATATATCCACATTATCCACAAAATATAAAAAATAGGGTTTGTTGTCCAAAATATGTTGAAAACCATTAAACATTGTCCTTATCAACTGAATCACATAAAACATAATTTAAAAACCATATTTTCCACTTTGTAAGGCAATTTTCCTTTTTTTACTATTGTTTCCCTTAGAATTTTCTAAAGTAGCTTGTGGTTGATTGGATCCTTGGGTATGTATCTTACTGATCACATGGGAGTAGTCATCCTTTAAATGAAGGTGAGAAGACACAAATTTAGAGGAATCATTGGAGGGAGAAGAAGGGGAAGCAATTGTTTTTCCTTTGTCTTGCACAAGTTGGGGAATATCAGTTTTCAATCTCTTACTGGCGTGTGAAGAATGAAATAGTGAAACAACATGACCAATTTGAACATTGGGATTAATAGGTTGTGGTAAGGGAAATGACATAGTGGGACAACCATGATGGTAAGAGACATAATGGTGGACAATCTATTGCCAGTCGTTATTTGTGGGGACTTTGGGTTGCAAGGACACATGTGGAGGAACGATAATGCCGAGAATATTTTGAGGAGGATGTAAAGGGGGTATTTATGTTGGAGGGTGTATTATCCCATGGACAACCCAATTAAAGAGCCCATCTTGGAACAACTAGTTCAATTCTTGCAGGTCAGCATCAAAATGGATAGAAAATATAGGACTCATATGGCCTTGATTCCAATTTCCTCTGCCTCTGTTATTTCGACCATTGTTGCCTCTACTGAAAAAGCTCATCATGTAGAATTTTTTTTTCAATAATGAAGCTCTTAATAAACCACACATGACACTTTGCTTACATGAATCAAAAGTTGGCTCCAAAATTGACATGAGGTACATGCAAACCCATTCATAACACATCATTCATGAAGTTTCATGTGAACATGGAATGATAGGGTTCATGGGAAATATGGAGGGAGTGTAATTAGTGAAAAATGGTAGAATGATAGGGAATCAATATACGAATATTGTTCAACAATTAACTATGTATATAAAAGTATCAAGATTATCAGTCCTCAATCCTTCCTATGGTATCTTTCTCTCGCTTCCACACAGACTTCTCTTTTAAAATTTATATCATAGAACAAGGATGAAATAAGTGAAATCGAGATCATGGAGGGAGTGTAATTAGTGAAAAATGGTAGAATGATAGGGAAACTTTACAGATACTATTCAAGTGAAAAAAAATCAAAACACGCTACCTCTGATGCAATCAAAATATATCTCTATCCAAAATTTTGAATTTTAAACAGTATTATGTTTCCAAAACAGTAATCCAAACGAATGCCTTCTTTAACAAAATTGCTTGTTGGCCTCTGAATTGTTTTACACAGTAAATTATTTGATATGCCCAGAATTATTTAACCACGGAAACCATTATAACAATATTATCATTATATAACAGAAATGATGAACAACATCACAATTGCTACATGAATACAACAATAATCTTAGAGTGGATGATCCATGATTCATAACATCAACCCCAACAATGTTCCTTTAAATCCCACAGGGTCACACACAATGCTCCCAAAAAAAAACTCATATCCATCATTAAATCAAACCGCATTCAATGCAACTTCTTTTAACTTCATTCTAGGTAGTATTGCTCGATTCGAGCATCAGGTATTTCGAACACAAGTGCTTTCTTAAAAATAAAACATGACGATTTAACCAAGATAAATAACATTTGTTATTGGGAACACAAGCTTCAACAAACTATAATTTCCAATGAATAGGTAAGTGCAAACTCTTTCCATAATTGTCAAGCAAGGGACCAATTAAACCCGTGCCCAAGTAAACAATCATGAACAATGCGCTAATCAACTCAAACTGGAGTAGTTGGTAGTTGCATAACATGAAAATCTCATTCCATAGGTGCTTTTCATTATTATAATCGATCACAGATAATATAACAATATTTCACAACATTGCTATCGACTTCATGAGCTTCGTGTAAAGAAACTGTAACTTCCAAATAATAAGTGAATCCAACATTTCCTTCATCAGAACATAACAAGTGACCAATTAAAACCTATTCCCAAACCAAAATAGGACGAATAGATCTCCTACCAAAATCTGGGTAAGAAATGTCTGCATATTTGCATAAGGTTCACCACACAACAATGACAATGAGGTTATAAGAAGGCATGCTAACAACTAAGGGTTTGGCCAGGACAAGGCACAAAAGTTTTTAGTCCTTCATAATATTTCACTTAAACATTCACAGGGAACTGACCAATGCGTGGCATATTAACCATGAAACCATAACTCAAAAGGCCAATGAGGTGTACAAATAACCCACATACAGGAAGTGGCGAGGATTTACGAATAGGGAAAACTCAAAACATGAACAAAGAAATGTGAACAATCATACACAGTAAAAGAAACCACACTATTCCTTCAACACCATGGGACAAATACAACCACCAGAGGAAGCAAAACCTTACAAATAACTAATACACAATCTAAAATATTTCACAACAGCTTGAGAAATACATAGACCACGAGCAACCAGAGCCAACATTTTGATTTAAGGGCAGAGCAAATTTCATGGATGGAGAAGTACGAACACCCCATACTTATAGAAGATTGCATAAGAAAACCAAGGTTGTATACTTCCTCCATGACCAGGAAAGGCAGAGCAACAAAAACTAACAAAGAAAAAATGCAAGAATGACTAGGGTAGCGGGTTCGAGGCGAGTTTGAGTGATGTTCATTTATTGCATGTCATTTCTTCCTTCAGATTTTCATTCATGGATTAGTACGAGCCAAACCCACTAACCATCTCACCATACCATTAACATTCAAAACCATTAATACAACCAAATATTCCAAACTTTCCATGTTACAATTTGCAAAGTGTGTGATATTCCAAAGTGCTCCACCCCGTGCCACTATCCATATTTCTCATATGAAAACTTGCTAGGAACACAACCAAATTGTAACTCAAACCAATGTGCATAACAATAGTAGAAAGGGTTGAGGTGATCACCCAACTTTTCTATGGATAATATACAATATCAAAATTAAAACTAGAGTGTAATTCTTTCATCCAAAAGGCAGCATAATCATATTTCGCGAGAGATAATCAACATCATATTTTTCCTTATTTTAATCACCTTTCCCACAACATATTATCATAAGCATTTTAACCATGATTTGAAGCGAATAAGCTATAGAAACTATGTTGCGACCAATAAATAGGCAAAAAAAATATAAGTGTTGCTTCTCCATCATAGTGCCATAAGTTCAACAAGGGGTCCCACCTACTAGTATACTATTAATATAGTTAAATAATAAATCTTGGAAATCATTTTCATGCATAGTATCCAACATTGCGCTTTCAAGCATCAACAACATGAATTTCTCCAAACTTGAAAGAAGAACTATAGGATAAAATAGTTTTGGTTACGAGAGAAAGGGAGGAAATGGATCCATGAGAACTTGCAGAAGACCTGACCTGAATGAAAGATCACGAGCTTGATGTTGAGGGAGCATCTGATAAACCTCATCAAGGGCATGAAAAAGAAAGGATCTTAGAGTAATGGAAGAAATTTCCCTAGTGATATAATGTCATGGCACGGGGGTGGCTAAAGCACTAAGATTGAATTCCTTTGAGCCTATGGTTGGGTGGAAGGGAGGAAACCCACAGTCAGTTAGTTGGTTACATTTTGTAATAGATAAGTATTCTCATACCTTATAGAACTGACTATGACAATAAAATAAGGTTGAATGTCCCGTGAATGTTTCAAGGATGCGCATGTTTGTTTGATGACTTGACTGGTTTTCTCTTCATTTGGCTTGGTCGTGTATTTAAGTAATTATGGACCTATATGGTCGAATATGATTTGTATACATGAACTGTGATTCTACTAACCATAGGCTCAATTTTCATATGTGCATATTTACACTTCCATTCATTTGGATCTCCTAAGAAAGGGGTCTATTACGCTTATGAGAGGTAGTGCAAAGGTGCGTAGAACCTTGGAAAGATGTGCAGGGATTAAGAATTCTCTAAGTTCTAAAATTCTGGGATAAGTACAAGGAGTATTCCCGCACCTCATTTGAAGTATATTCAAGCTCAGGAGGCATAACTCTTGTAGAATGCAACCAAGGGTCGTACCCTTCATACCTTTCAGTTGTGTAACCAAGGGCTCATGCCCACAACCTTAAAATATTCCCAGCCAAGAGTTAAGCGTGTATCCCATGATGATTTTCAGAGGACCTATATGACCAAGGTTTGGGAACCTTATGATAATCTAAATGGTGCTAAGTTATTATTAGCTTCAAAGCTTCGGGAGTTCGAAACTCCAGAATGTCACAACTTCACAACCCCAAAACCCTCGAATGTCGGAGTCGCAAAATGTTATGAGTCATTGATCTGGGGAGTCCATCGAGGACCCTTCTTGACCATTTGATCAACCAATGGAGGGTTTCGCGTATGGTACTTTAGTGAATTCCCACTTCGGGAGAATGGAGTTGTTGTAGTGTCAAAAACACCAAACACCAGAGTCATGAATTAACGAGAGACATAGATATGGAGGAGCTTCGGAACCACTCGTGATCATTGGATCTATTCCAAGGTCAATTTGGCTTTGACCTACTCCGAGAGTAAGGAGAGGATTAAACCATGAAACCCTTGAACTCTGAATTTGCGAAGCGACGAAGGTCGTAGATCCCGAGGTCTACGTGGATGCATATTGACCGTGAGATCAAAGGGTTTGGAAGAATGTCCATCTGAGGTGATGTGGCCTATTGAAATCACCCAGGGTGACGTGGACCCACGTTTGACGTGCCACATTTTTCTCGGATTTGCATGTATTGCAGACCCTATGTGCCCATTAACACGTGAAACGTGTCATCCTCTGAAGGGGCCACATGTCATCACTACCTCGTCCACATATCACACCTGACACTCACCACTTATCACACCTGACACTCACTCTGAGGGTGGTGAGTCACTAGATGACCCACTACTCTCCATCACACGTGCCTAGGTCCTACAATAAAGGCACAACTTCTTGGGTACAATCCCATGACATCCCTCAAAGAACCATGTTGAGACCATTAATAAAAAATGAAAGTATAAAACATGGCTAGCCAAAGTTCATAAGAAACATTACTCCTTAAAACATGCAAAGTAAGCTGCAACTTAAGATACAAGCCATGTAAGAAATTCACCTCAATATCCCCTTAAAGAATCACACCAACCCTTGACTTGATGTGAGTTACGAGGTTTAAGTGTGGGAGGGAATTCATTCAACGCTATTAGGTGTGGCACCTAGACAGGAAATAAAATAACTTAGGTAGAGGGATAGGTCCCAAGAGTGATAAGGAAAGTAAAAACCCTTCAATAATAAGTGTGAAAGGGGTATGGTTTTATGGCTTACTTCATGGATAATGGTTTCATTGAATCCATTTCTATAAGCACATTTTTGGAGGATGTTCTTTCTCTTTAGTTACCCCATATTTACGTGCCATTTTTCCAATCCCCCTTATTTTCCTTTTTGTAATTCCTTCTTTATCATATATTTGCAAGTCCCCTTTGTAAGGTTTCAATCCATTATCATTGCATTTTTTTGGATCGGGGTGAGCATTGAAAGAGTAGATCTCAAGTTTGGACTGAATTTTGTTGGTCCTCTTTGCTATCATTCCTTTCTTTCTTTAGCATCATTTTCTTATTCTTTTCATACTAGTTGCAAAACAAACTTTGGGCCTTCAACCCCTCTTCTCATGAGATACTAGACCATGACCCATTGCTAAAGTTTAGTACACTATGAGAGGATCCATATTGGAAAGTGTTAAGTATGGAAGGGAATAAAACATTACCCTTGAGAGGGACCCCCAATAGTACCCCTTTTCCCTTGGCAGTGACAACATGAGACTAAGGTACAAAAGATGACCACCAAGGTGAAACAAGGCCTCTGACACAATTTCCCAAACCAATGATCCATTATCCAACTTCAACCAAAGATCCTCATTTTCATTCTTGACAAATTAATCACAACACTTTTCATAAAATAAGGAATAACATACCTCATGGTGATAATAACTTACCATATCCCATACTGATCCTTAGTTGACCTATAGCTATAAAGGTGAATGAGGGCGGTTGTTGGGATGCCATATATGGACATGATGATCATCATCATGGTCAGGATCATGTTATCCATTGTGGGCCACGAGACACGATCTCCTCTAGTTACCCCTAGTCATGGGGGGGTAACAGGCCTTATTTTCTCTAATATTTTGAATGGTCCACAATATCTTTCTACCAACTTTGGGAAGCAACCCAATCTTATTGAACTTATTTTCACTTTTGATTTTATAAAAACATATCTCCCACTTTAAAATCCATGAAAACTCTATCCTTTCATGCATAATTTTTTTGTCAGCCTTGGGAAGGCTTTAAATTATGCTTAGTCTTTTCCATCTTCTCTTCCATTTCCAACAACAAAGATGACCCAATGATAGCTATATCTAGTGGGTTATCCCAACTCATTCGTGTGTTACACTTATTTTCATACAATGTTTCAAATGGGCTCATTTTTAATGAGGCATGATACCCATTATTGTAATAAAACTCTACAAAGTGGTTGTAGTCTTCCCACTTTGATGGTTGGTCCATCACATACATTCTGAGCATGATCAAAATCTGGACCAGGGGTCAAATTTTAGTTCAAAAATCAATGTTCTCAGAATTTGCCTCAAAACGAGCAAGAGCGTAGCCCTCATTGTCACGAACCCAACGCAACTCGTTTCGTCTCAAACGAACGTCGGGAGCGAGAGATATCACGATCTGTCCAAATCGTCAAACAGGTAAAAAAAGGGACGCTGACTGTGCAGTCCGTATGGATGCTGACGTGGCTTGACCGTACATGCTGATGTGGCATTCATTTATTGGATGACAGTTGGGCGAATGTTTTTGTGACACGTGGCAGTTATTGGGCAAATGGTAAGGTGCCACGTGGCCCAGTCATGGGCTGCCACATGGCACCCCTTTATTGGCTTATGGTTGATTGGTTCAAAATTATGGAGTCCGTGGGATTCGAACCTCGGACCTCCCACACCAATCAAAGCTTTGGTAAAGTTCGTCGTGCCAATGCGCCACGCTATGGTTCTTAACAACCATACGTTTTCATATATATTTAAATTTGAATATAGTTGTAAACGACGGGGGGTTGGGCCGAGGCTTAGCCCCGACCCACGGTTCCATTACTTTAATACATATGACCACATATCACACGGAGCGTGTGCGCAGAGTTGTGTTTTGAATGGAGCCCGTGGCGCATGGTTTTATATATATGAGCATACCCCTTTGTAAAATAGCGCAGGGTTTTTAAAACATATAGCCTGTCGGTATATACATAACCACATGTGACCACAACCGAGGGCGCAGGGGCTTGAAATGGTTACATTTTGTTTACTAGACCGAGGTCGTATGGATGGCCCTCATGTGCCCGAGTGTTAGGTGGTTAGGGGCTGGCGCGCCCATAACCGTCCTACAGTTTGCATCGTTGGTGCGGTTGCGCCCGGTGCCAAGTTTTTGTGCTTAAATAAGCATGTGTTCTAGGTTCATGAACAAGGGTGCGTTTTGGCGAACCAGAGCTAGTAAGGTTGAAGGAAGAGGATGGCAGGAGGCCTATCTTTCTCATTTTTTGGCCTATTGAGGTGTCGTAAAAGCCCAACTAGGGGTTTTTGGACGTCCTGAATCCATTGGCACTGTTATCAAGGCCATTTGAAGACTTCGTTTGCAGGATTTTAGCCATTGAAGCTTCAGCAAGCTCCAGGGAGCTTGAAACCCTCATTGATTGAGGACATGTTTTGGTGAGCCTATGTTTGTTTTATGTGATTGAATAATCATTTTTGGCTAATTGTTATGCTCTGAACACATTGGGGTAGGTTTCAGAGGCTTTTGAGGACTTATACAGGTGTTTTTTCCAAAGAGAAGCTCAGGGAAGCTTATGGCCACATGTAGAAGAGGTCATGCCCGGATGAGCCATGATCCGTTTTCAGAGTTCTATTAGTCATTTTTGGGGTTTTTATGTGTTATGATCTCAATGGTACAGTTTTTTTTTCCATTGGAGTTGAGCAGAATCTTGTAAAATAACTTTTGACAAATTAATCCCAGAGAGCCAAGTCCATTGATGGAGGCTCAAGGAGATGTAGCCCGGAGGGGGGTGAACTCCTTTATCATGTTGTTATTGTTGTGAGTTTGATGGTTTATTTGCTGCAAGTTATGTTGCTGTGTATTTATTGAAAGTACATATTTAACCATTTAAAAGAACTTATCCTCACACATAAACATTTACAAGGAGATACATAAATTTGGCACATAATTTTATCTTGCATATTTTAACACATGAAGCAAGGTCCTGTAAAGTTTATTTAATGAAGTAGAGGGTGCTTGTATAGAATAACAAGTCATCCTTCTATTTTCAGATCAGAGCATGTACTCAATTATTTTATTGGTCCTCTCTATTTTCCCATATGACTCTATGTGATACATTTTTCTTATATTTAAATTTGTTCCAAATCCTTTGAAAAAACCTTTCCAAAAATTAGAGTTAAACTTTGGATCTTTGTCTAAAACAATTTCCTTGGGCACCCCATGTAGCCTAAAAACTTCCTTCATGGAGATCTATGTCATGTTTGTTTCCTTTTGTGTTGTCTTCATAGGAATAAAATGTGCAATTTTTATTAACTTATCTACTTCCACCATGATGGAATCATGTTGCTTCATTGTCTTATGCAACTTTGTAATGAAATCAATTGTAACCACTTCCCATTTCCACTCAATAATGGGAAATGATTGTAGCAGCCCTGTTGGATGTCTATGCTTTGTTTTCACCTTTTGGAATTCTAGGCACTTGGCTATGTAATTAGCCACTTATTTTCTCATTCCTAACCAAAAGTATTGGTTTCTTACCGCTGCAATTGTTTTCTAATATCCCCGGTGTCCAACATATGGCACCTTATGCATTTCCCTCAGCACTATATTTTTCAATTCACTGGAATTCGACACATTTATTTTTCCTTTGTACATGAGGATTCCATCCTCTTTCAATTTTTTAGATATTTTTGATATGAATTTGTAGCCTCTTAGATTATGTCTTTTAAATTTGTGTTGAACATGCTAGTGGCAGAAATATGCATTTCACGAGCTCTTCTCTCAGTGCATCAACCACCTGATTTTCTTTGCCTTTGATATGCTTAATTTCAAAGTCATATTAACTTTGAAATTCCAACCATCCAGTTTGTCTATCATTTAATGTTGGTTTTCAAAACAAATGTTTGGTACCACAATGTTTTGTTCTTAACTCAAATCTTATCCTCATGAGGTAATGTCTCGACATTTTTAATGCATGTACAATGGCTACTAATTCAAATTCATGTGTAGCATAATTCCTTTCAATTTATTTTAGTTTTATAGACTCATAGCAC
>ML821728.1:206873-216884 GCA_009831015.1 Picea engelmannii | reverse complement strand
TATGATGACCTATGACGAGATTAGAATCCTCCGGAAGGAAGCAAAGAATTGATGGAAACCCTAGACAGGTTGTCGGCTGAACAAATATATTTATATTGAATTTATTGATGCCCAGAAGAAGAAGTCGGCCCAGTTGGACTGGTTAGGTCATCCCCAGTTAGACTGGCCAGTCCACTATAAATACAGGGCACCAGTTTCATTATTACACACTCTCAGAATTACAGAGCCAGTTGTGCGCACTGCAGTGGGCAGTTTTGTGCGTAGGTCTCTGGGGAAAGTGGTGCGCTAGTTCTGGGTGGGATCATCTGTTCAGACTTGTTTCTATTCTTTGCTTGGTGCATTTAGCCTCTCTTGGCTATAGATTGCAGCCATAATTCTCTTCTCGGTCAAGGTCAAGGTGCTCGGAGGGAGGCTTTGGCCTGTGGTTGGGAGACGAGGGTATCGTCATGGTAAAACGAGCACACAATCCTTTATATTCTAACAAGGGCCACGCCATCAAAGCATGCAATAGAAAATCCATATTTGTGAGTAATCATGCACACTCTGTTGGGAACAGATTTAAGGGATGGAGGATGCCAAGAATAAGACCCAAAAATCCTGTGAATGACTACAAGATGAAAGGGGGACCTATCCTCAAATATATATTTGTTCCTCTCAAGCCATATGTTCCAACAAGTGAGAGCCTCCAGACCGATTGGAACTAATTTATCCTTTGACCAAGTGGAAAAGCAGTTAGATACTATAGTGCCTTCCCAATTTCTTTTTAATTGATAGAGAGTGTGTAATCTAGCCTAGACTACCTTTCTGAAGGTACAGTGGATGAGCAGGTGATCGATGTCTTCCACATCGAGCTTATAGAGATAGTGGACCATTGGTCCCTCCCATCCTTTTTTTGTAGATTGTCCCAGGTCAACACCTTATTATTCCATGCCAACCATAAAAACAGTTTAATGTTTAATTGAATATTCTACTTTGATAGATTTAACTTCCATCCACCTCCAAACGGGTAGCCCAACATTGAAATGAGTGCACTATACACATTCTTTAGTGTCATATTCCCTAATGAATCCCCCCCAGTCCAAACAAGGGTGTCTGTTGAATCCCGAATAGTAATGCCCACGCCCAGTAGAACCCTTCGATATTTCTCCCACTCTGTTGCAAGCCTTCCGCTTATACCCAGAATTTCACTGCTTAACCAAGCCTTTGTGATGGAGTCCACACTATTGGGATCTTTTACTTGTTCCAGGACTGATATTCTATTATCGTTTAGATGTGATATCAACGGCTCCAAGAGAATTGATCTGTCTCCCATACCAATTATCCGATCCCTACCTATAGAGATTAAATGACCCGAACCTGGGCACCAACTCAACCAGTGGAGAATCACGTTTATTTTACTAGTGAGACTGTTCCATATTCTAGACGCAACTTGTTTCTTGTGGGAGTCATGACTATACCAATTGTTCACAGTTGAATTAAATAAATACGTATCCATTAAAAATTTGTGCCATATACCATCCTATGCCAGTACTCTTCAAAGAGTATTTACCAGTAAAGCCGAGTTAAAAAGTGGGAGGTTTCGGAGACCCCATCTGCCAAATTTCTTGGGTCTGGACAGAATGTCCCATATACAGAGGTGAAACTTCATTATTTTTGGTCCCAGTCTTTAAGTAGTAGCCTAGATATTTAAATCCTATCGTCGGCTCGACAAAGGAATATGGAAGAAGCTCCTTTAAAGGATTTAATTCCATCTCCGATAAACCCCCATGATGGACTGTAGTTTTAGAATTGTTAATCATTAAACCCGAGGCAATACAAAATATCTGAAAAATGTTTGAAACCTCCCTCCATTCATTAATATTTTCCTTTGTCATAATAAGGACTTCGTCTACAAACAATAAGTGTACAATCTTGATCATTTTGGAGACTCATGTTATTGTGCCCTCGAAAATGCTACTTTTTAACCTAATAATGAGCCCTTCCATAACCAAGATAAACAATAAGGGTGATAGTGGGCAGGCTTGATGAAGCCCCCTACCACTTTTGAAAAAAAAATTCGCCTCTCCTTTGAAAAACACAACAAAAGTAGAAGTTGTAACACAACTCATGATCCAATTTGTCAACTAAATGTTGAATCCCACTGTAATTAATGTCAGTCTTAAGTATTCCCAGTCTATGAAATCATAGGCTTTCCTCAAGTCAAGTTTCATCACCAAATAATTTAAATTCTTTTTTTTTATACTATGCAGACTCTCATGTGTCGTACCTATTGCATCTTTTATCTTTCTGCCCTGAAGAAAGACCAGTGGTTCAGCTAAGAGGAATCTCGATAGGATCGGTTTGATTTGATTTTCTATAACTTTGGAGATCACCTTATAACAGAGATTGCATAAAGAAATCAGACGGAAATCCTCGAGGGTAACAAGTTTGTTTGCCTTTGGAATGAGAGCCAGAAAAGTTGAATTTATTCCTCCACTAATATTGCCTTTTCTCCTTGAGTCCTCCACCATCTCAAGGAGGTCTTCCCCTACCAGATCAAAAAAGAAGGTAAAGAATTTTTTTGTCCATCCGTCTAGGCCTGGGCTCTTCTCTTTTTTGAAGTGTTGTAGCACAGAATTTAATTTCTCCAATGTGACAGGGTTGTAGAATTTAATTCCTCCACGCTAACCATCCTGGGATAAAAACTTGCAATATTGACTTGATCATGTATATTATTGTTTGACTAAGCCTCAAAAAAATTCTTATAGTAGTCATCTGTTTCTGCCCTTATCGCCCCCTGATCAGTAAGGATGATTCGATTTCCATCCATGATTTCCCATACATGTTTCTGATTTCTGTTGTGGTTGGCCACTTTATGGAAAAAGTTTATATTATTGTCGCCACTTTTGATCTAAGTCGCCCTGCTGCGAAGTCTCCAAGACTCCTCCTTGCGTAAGAGTTTGTTCCTTTTACATTCCATCTCTCGAAGAAGATGTTCTTCCTCCTGACTTGTGGAATCCCCGATTATTTTCATCATATTTTATTTTATCTCAGCTTCTAGGTTCTCCAAAAGTGCCTTCTCTCTCACCTTTACTTCTTTTACCCATATTTTTGTTTGACACTTTAGTTCCTTTAACTTCCAAACAAGTCCACATTGCTTATCACCTTCCGTGAGAAAACGAGGATCTTTCCATACTTTATGTACCAATGCCACATAATATTTATCCTGCAACCAATTAGCATTTAGTTTAAAAGGGTAAGCCTTGTAAATAGGGGGAATTTCCAACTGTAAAAGTATGGGGGCATGATCTGAAATAAAAGGATATTCCACCCATGACCTAGATAATCCAACTGTTGCCAATAAACCTTTTGATAACATACACATGTCAAGACGTCTCTCTATGGATTCTTTACCAAACCGGCCATTCTTCCACGTTGGAACCACTTTAATCAGCTTAACATCGATGAACTTCTTTGAAAGAAATAATTCTCTTTAGTAATCCTCTATCAATCCAGGAGTGAAAGAGCCACCCTAGTTCTCATCCAAGGAGATAATGATATTCAGGTCGCCAACAATAATCAAATTGTTGATGGATAAGATGCCAATATTGGCAAACGAGCTCCAAAAAAGCTTCTGATCTAGACACGACCCATAAACATTTAGTAGCGCGATCTCCCTTTGGTTGATAACACACCTGCATGTTAACAAAATACCTCTGATTGTAAGAAAAGGAACCAAATCATACAAATTAGGGTCCCATGTAACTAGTAAACCACCTGAATTGCCAACCGAATTTACAACACTCGAAACCCATGAGGGACGGAGGTGGTGCATAAAATCTCTAGCTTTCTTTTCATGAGAAAGGGTCGCTTGTAGAAAGAAAATGTTAGGGTGAGTACGATCTAGGAGCCTACGAACTGAGGCATCTTTGAGGGTGCCTCATATACATATAATATTTAATGAGAGAAATAACATCACTTAGCCCGCGCTAGGGATTTCATTTCTCTAAGAGCCCCACTATCAATGGAGGATAGAACTGTGTCATCGGTTTGTTTTGAGAGACCCACCAATTTTTTACGTAAACTTCTCGTCTTTATGGGCGAATGTTCAATGCCAATGCCCCGAGACCAGGAAAATTCCTTACCCTCCCAGTTCCTAGAAACTTGAGTGGAGTTGAGGTTCTTGTTCCCAGCGTAGGATCGAAGATGGATTTTCCTAAGTAAGTTGGCAACAACAAATTATCATTTGATTCTCTGATATAGGGAATCAAAGAATCAAGAACAACACTGAGAGTGGAGTCTTCCTCCTTAACCTCTTTGAAACCCGACTCTACGGAGGAGTTTAATTAAGGTTCCAAAGGTGGAGAAGGATACTGTATAGGCCTCTCCGATGAAAGGCGTTGAAGCTGGGTAAAATTCTGGGATAAACCCATAGGCTGGGGGACCGCAGATGTCAACACCACAGAAGGAAAACTAACAGAAGAAGTAACCAAGGGAGCATCAGGACTGTTCAACTTAAAAGAGCTCGGTGGTAAAGAGTCATTTGAAACCTTATCCTTATCAGGACGTCGCGAAACAAAAGTAGTTGAGGAAAGTAACCAAATAGAATTATTTAATGCCTCCTTCTCCCAATGCGTCAGAGAAGAAAATAATGAGGGGCATATAATTTGTAAACTACCATTTAGTGTCGACCAGACCTCTTGCTATTGTATAGGGGCATCTTTGGTATGAAGATTCTCACATCCAAGAGAATCTGCTTCGTCCATATAGTCGGGTGGATCCCTTTGAAGTTCAGTATTCTCATAAATTTCCTCAGCTTTTTTACCATCACAATCACGATGAAGGTGACACGTTTGGAAGCATATGTTGCAACGAAAAGGTATCCCAAGATATTCAAGTGACTGTACTAGTCTTCGACCATGCCATTCTATATCAATGGTTTCAGGTAACCCACAGTGGATATCCATGTCCACTATAATTCTTCCCATTTTCCGCACTGGATCAGTAAGTAACTTAAACTCCATAAAAATGAATTTACCAAGAGTATCACCTATAGCCCTCAGGGCCCCTTCATTCCACAAATGTAAAGGAAGACCAGGTAGGAGTACCCACAGATGTCAAAGTTGAAAATGCTTAGTTGTCGGGTTAAAATAAACCTACCAACGTTTTAGCATTAGGTTGATTCCACGAAAAACCCACAGAGATCTCAGTAATAAGGACGCATCCTCCAGAGACTTGCACAAAAACTTGAGCCACCCTTTGGTAAGATAGAGAACCTATGGTTCGTAACCCAAGAGTGACATCCAATGTTTTTTAACCCACTCCTCAACAAGGTCCTTACTAAGATAGCTATAGGATATTCTACCCACCAGACTGCAGAGGGCCATCCTGCACATTTCTTCTAAACTCACATTTGAGCCTAACACCATTCATTTAGCCTCCTTATTCGCTTTCCACGCCTTTCGTCGAATGGTATTAGGATGTGTCTGTCTGTAGGATTTCCTTTGTCCCTCTTGGGAAAGTACCCCTTTAGAACCAGTCGGGGAGAAGTTAACGAACTGTGGGCCAAACATATGATAGCTAGGAAAAATAGTTGCAGGAGGCGCTACCAGGGAGCAAGACATAGGATAGTCGAGAGGATACCTGGGAAACCTGTAGTAAAAGATGACGAAAAAGTGCTAGTTGGTAAATCATTTGTCCCATTCCCCAAGCCATCTTCCTTGGCATAAATTCCCACTTGTTCCCAAGACATCTCGTCATTGGCGCTCATAAGTGCCCTGGCGTTTCTTTCCACTTCGTTAGGGAGGAAGGTTCCCATTAATGACCACCTGTAAAACACTAAACTCTGGCCAATAAAAGGATTGACATGAGTTCAGTTTCCTAGAGAAGTAATTAATATCAGAGGGGACCCGAGACCCAAAGGGTCACCAAACCGATAAAAAAAAGGCCATAAATACACATTAACGGTGATGGTCACCAGGTAGGTGAAATCAGAACCAGGGTTAAAGGAAGTGTGAGGCAAGTAGAAACAGCTCTAAAACCTTGAATCGAGTGACAGAACTAACCCACTCCATTATAAACAGCCTAAAGTAAAACCCATTTAAACATTAAACGTATTATTAGACAAACCACCGCCATTACTGGAACGCTTCCAACCTTCCATATTCAAAATCCATTCCCATCCAAATCGTTCCAGCGCCATTCAAAATCTTGTCCACAAATAGTATGAGCTTACTTGCTAAATATTTTGTAAGATCATACGTCTTTATACTTAATGCAACACATGAGTAACCTATACTAGTCATTAAAGTAATATAGAACCATATATTATACTAGCATACCCACGAAGCGGGGGAAAGAGAACGCCAAAAAAAAACCAACATATGTTTTTTTGGCAATGCTAATTTTACCAATGTGCACCATTCTACTATCTTTGCTTAATTCCTAGGGATTCGGTGAGAGTATTGAAATGTTTGAATGAGAGGAAACCAAAATCATTCATTAAAATGATTCATTAGTCTATTAAAGATGTAGAGCAACAACAAATAACTTGTTATTTGCTCATAAATGAAATCAAAGCCCAATTGAATATTTCACTTATCATGCATTCATAGCAGGTCACAATACAACTACACCAAGAATGTTTTTAAGTTTTTCAAATTTGTCTCTACTCAAAGATTTGTGGAGAATATTAGTCATTCAATGCTAAGTGGCACAAGAGATTAGCTTGATATCCTCATCTTGCACCAACTCTGTGATGTGACATTGATCAATTTTCCTGGGTTTATACATAGATGGGATCTTGATAACGACAACATTTTAGGAATCCTTGGAATTCTTTCAGTTATATTGCCAAGCCTTATGATAGGCTTCTTTCCAAAAAAAGGAATAAGCAAATGGAAAGAATTGCGGGTTCCAAAATAGTTGGTTTTCATGGAGGGACAATTCCAATAGGTTCAATATCAATAATAAGCATAATCCACCTTCCCGGAAATAAGTAATGTAACCGATTCATCTTGCAACCCAGTAAGTATCACTGTGAAATTGAATTCTAAATGGTTGACCGTCGATAATCAAGAAGAATGGTATGAAGGATTAATCCATTTGGTCAAATCACTCTGCCTATAAAGTCACGGTGCTTGGGTGGTAGGCTTTTCTTCGAAGGCATGGATAACAAACATAAACTAGATGGATATGACCTGACTGATGGTGGCATCTAGTATGGCAAGAAAGAACATATTAGAGACATAAAAGCATCAGAAAAGCATCCTAAAAACATTCTATTCACCTCAACAGCCAGAGGAAACATAAATTTACCAATACCAATCACAATGTTTCAAATTCAAAGAAACCTTTTGCTTGCATATAATTTTTCGAATAGGAAGAGGAAAGAATATATATTTTAGACTCTTCTAAAGAAATTTATAATTGTGCCAAAAGAGGTGAGGTGCTTAGAGCCTAGGTGGGTAAGACACGAGTTTCTTATTTTATGCATCTTTCATATGACGCTTAAAAACCCAACTACATACATATTGATTTTTTATTGTTTGAGACTTAATATATAAATGGTTGATTCATCGGTAATTATACTTGTGACTTCAATTTTCCTCTATACAAAAGATGAATAATAAAAAAAAAATAATCATAATAAAATACTTAAAATATACAAAATAAACATATAAGCATACATACATTCACGGATTTATCAGCAACTTTGATATAGAACTCATTCACAAATTTCAAAATTCAGGAGCCTCCTCTACTTTGCAGGAGTATAAAATGTTACACTCTTCTCCAAACTTTTCCAGGATTATACAATGCAAGACTCCTCTCCAAACTTCGGATAGACATTAACAGAATATGTAAAGGATTGCATATATGAGATAGAAAATGAGATTTAGTATTCCAAAGCATATGTTTGCAGACTTTGTTGTGTTATTCAATATCTAGATTGAATGACACTTACCATTCACAATGTCAAGCTCATGTTCCATCTCCATGAATTGCCATTGTTCTTGGTTGATGGATTCCCGGTATTCTCTTCAGAGAACTGTCAATCAGTGATATATCCAGGCCGAGATGGTGGAGGATGAGTATCTATAACAATCAATCGGTGATATATGCAGGCCAATATGGTGGAGGATGTGTATCTAAAACAGTCAATCAGTGATATATCTAGGTCGAGATGGTGGAGGATGAGTTTCTATAACAATCAATCAGTGATATATCTAGTACGAGATGGTGGAGGATGAGTTTCTATAACACCTTATAGCATGGAAACCAATTGAGACATGGAAGGTCGTTGTGAGGGAGATGCTTGTGTACACAAAAGAGCCACGTGAATAACCCTCAACACTTCTTCTTCAGAGTAGCTGGAAAGCATGTCGGTGTCCACCAAATCTAGTAGTATGTTTTCCTCATACAAATGCCAAGTCTGCAGTTCAATGACAATGACAGATATTAGACATAGCATTTGAGGGAAATATTGCAGAGATGATTCTTCCCAATATTTGCAGTGCCTTTTGTTCATGATCAAATAATTTCAAAGATTTCTTTGATAAAATAAGTACAAGCAAATCACTTATGTTTGAGATTTCACAAGAATTTGGTACCTAATCCAGAAGATAGACCATCTCATCTAGAAAACTCATATCTTCATGTCTTTTATTGCTAGCAACTTCAAAAGCAACTACTCCAAAGTTGAAAATGTCCACTTTCTCCGAAAGGCGACCACGTAAAGCATACTCTTGAGTGAGGTACCCACCGAAAATTACAAATTTGATTTGTTGTTATGCATACGTAAGCCTGATATTGATGTTAATGTATGTTAAATGTCCTCCATTTTCATTAGATGACTCCAAAATTGACTGAAACTTTATAAATCATCTTGTAAACATTGTGGAGCATATTGAGCTATGCTAGCGACATCTTATTCCTTTCTCATTCTATTTAAAGTCCCACATTAACCATGACCAGAAAAAGATCTTAAAATCTAATATTGACTAAACAGTTTTCGTTTAGAGCATGTGAAAATTTATGCGGGCTTCATAGTCTTCTTGAGAGGCTTCACGGTCTTCTTGACAGGCTTCTTTGCAGGGACCTTCTTGACTCCCTCTACAAGCTTGAAAGAATCCTTCACCTTAGTAAGCTCGCTGGCCAAAACGAGTTTCTTGATCTACACGATGAGCATCTTCTTGTAGTTAGGGGGTAGAACCGCCTTGTGCTTCTCCTCCATGTATTTAGCAATGGCCCTAGGACTTGAACCTCCCTTCTCCTTCAGAATGGTCCTAGCATTTGAACCTCCCTTCACCTTCAGGATGGCCCTGCGACTTGAACCTCCCTTCTCCTTCAAGGCAAAGATCGCCTCTTTGATCATCTGAAAAAACCATAATCAACAAGTTATATAACAATATTTTCCATAACAAGCCACACTCCAATAGATTTGCAGATTGAAAGCAGGGCTCAATGGAGAGGCCTAACGAGGCATTTAACAGCATGTGAGCCAAACCACAGTATGTGGCGCCACACAATATTCTTGTCGCTTCCCGCGTGAACTTTGTTTCCCCCGACCACCATCTCCACAGACCACATGTCCAACATCATCTGCCACAACACAAAACACCCTCATTCTGCAGCCTTGAATGAAGAATGCCTCTTCGTCACTTTGCTCGCGGTTTTGCATTCTGTGGCAATCATTCTCACTCTCCCCATAACATACGAACTCTTTATCACATTCTGCATCTTCACGCAACCCGTCGCGGTGATGTATTGGTGAATGATGTAGTGAACGGAGGACAATTCCTACACAGTCATTTCATTAAATGTTTTCCTATGTTAGAGTTGTATAAATACAAATGTTTATATTATAATAATACTTTTTTAAGGGGTTAGCTTAACCTAATGTCACTTATGTTGTTGGATATTTGGCTAATTTGATTTAAATTATATTTTGATTATAACTTTTTTCTTATAAATATATAATAATAATATAAATTGATTGTAAATATTTATCATCCTCATTTTTGGCATCTC
>ML821728.1:133728-154379 GCA_009831015.1 Picea engelmannii | reverse complement strand
AGATGGTGTTGGAGAATTTCGGAAGTTGGTTCTTCCTATGAATATAATCTTCTAATATATAAGAAAGAATTCTATGGTTTTCTCAGATTTGGGATTCCACGTAAAAATATCTTGTGCACTTTCTAAGATGTGATGCATTGTTGAATGGTACTATTTATCGTTATATATTCATGACATGTTAAATGAAATCATAAGTGAATGGAATTGTTGATAAATTAATGTTTATATATTCTGGCTAAAAGTGGTAAAAAATGTTGAATACTAATTTTTTATATTAGTATTGAGCATTTCTTATATGACAACTTATATTATCTAAGAAGTTTTTCTTATATTGATTGTTTTGTCTTGCACGCTTTCATTAATTAGTTTTTTCCTTGGTATATTGGTTCACATCACTATTGTTGTTTGTTGGTGTGTACACCAACAATGTTCGATGTGAATTTTCCCTCTACTCTCTGCGACCCTTGGGTATGATTAGCATACAAGACCCTGCATCATATCTTTGTTTTTTAATTCTCATTGGATGCTCTTTCCCTCTATCTAAGTGGGTTTCCACTTTATTGTTGAGTGGCATGGAATCTTGACCACCAACTACATTCAATGTGACCTTTTTTATCACCATCATGGTCTATACCCATAGGTATTGTAGAATTATTCTTATCAAATTCTGCTAAGCTTAGATCGAGCTACTATCTAAATTTTGTGTGGGCCCAAATTCCTCAATAACAAGTTCTACAATTCTCTGTTATGTGCAATATACATTAGCGCTCTCAATCAGATCTCATATCCATAAAACCTCAATCATGATCACATGGTAACTCTAATTTGATAGCTCATTTTCCCTCTCAGAGCTACCCTTTCATCGTAGCAGGAAACCTTGTGCTGTGACCATACCTCTAACATTGTGGAGCTTTATTCGATGTTCATCCTCCACCATCGATTGTTATAGGATGAACAATCCACATCGTGACTCGGGTTATTCAATCCTCTAATCCTCTTCGTCGATTGGATCCTAATCACGATGGTAGATATGTTGCACATCAATTAACCACGACAAAATATTCCTTCGATACTCCTACTCGATACTCTTTCGTTGGAGTTGGAAAAACGACTCTGAAACACCTTCCCAATTGAAGGTTATCATTTCTTCTAGATACATCTTGATGGATGGTCTAGATTCAACATCTACTTCCTTTGAAACCCCGATCTCTTTTGCAATCCCCATCATCGATCTGTCAGGATCTAATGATCATGAATCATTAGCCTTTGCTTAACTGCACCAAGTCTTCGTTTACATGAACCTACACATGAATGTCATGTGTCGCACTACCATTTGTCCATGTCAATAATACATGTCCACTCCTCATTCATTGATGTCACATATGGGCTCTGTCAACTACCATGTGTCACTCTAATGACCTTCCATGTGTCTCGTCCTAAGACACTGATCTTATCTGACCCCGATTATATATGAGTTGTTGATTGACATTGCTCTGTCGGAGTTCTTGATACTAATTGACTCTAATAAGTCTATTATGAACACCAATCATTTGTCTCCATGTGTCTCTCCCTCAACATCGATCTGTATCATCCCAAACGTATCTCCATTGTTCATCGTTATACTTATACTTCTATCGGAGTTACTCCAGCTTCTTGACTCTAATGGCCTTACTCCAACTACAATGGGATATCACCACGCATCCTCTCCTTAACCCTTGATAAGGGTTAGTATAAATCCATGCTGGCCATTTTTTTTTATCTTCCTTCACCAATATGGACCCTTGCTTATGCAATTCAGAGTTGTTGGTGTGTCATTCTCATATCCATTCACCTAGGTCATCCTGAATTAATCTAGACCATTCGTCGCCCTATCTTCATCAGAGCTCTTTCATCGCTACAACATTTTCAAATCTAAATTATAGGAAACTTTTGGTCATCAATCTCTCTCCAATTGATTTATACCATAGATAATATTTATTTGTTGGAGTGTCCTCCCAACTTGCGCTTTGTTGCACTAGTCCCGAAACTCTTTCCTCTGTCACTTCGGCTCTGAACGCAATCCACTTCTAAGTCGTCGATCTCAAGGGATCGCCACCTAAATATATAATACCGACCATTCATTTTTTAGCATAGGAATGAGAATTCTAATTACCTTATCGATGGCTACGATAAACTATCGATCCATATCCAATGGCGTTTATTTATGCTCGCCTGTAAAGGGGTTTTAACTTTGTTCTTTACCTTGTCTACACACACAGTTGGATTTTAAACTTGTTCCTCCACGATATCAACATGATCAGAGGATCATTGTTGATCCTATCATGATCAACAATGTATCACAATCCTTAAGGGTTTTTTCCACTTGTTACCTGCACAAAAAATAACAGGGTCTGAACTGGACTTTCACCATTCACACACATACACTAAACAAAGGTTTATAACGCCATTTCTAATCAACAGTTGAAACATAGTGATTTCACTATTCGATCGTAAAATATCGTACATATGATTTGCATAAGGCATTTCTCCTCGAATGGCCTTTCACTCTCACATTCTTAGCCTGATCCTTTATTCAATTGGCCACACTTTTCTTGCCCCCGGGCTTACAAATTAATACAAAAGGATTTTGAAACTACAATTTTTTTCAGATCCTAAAATCACTCAAACAAATCCCTAAGATCTACTAAATCCATAGTCTAGATACACAATATACTGAAGAGAGATACAACCAACCCTAATATCTCTCTAAGTCCTCACAACTCTCGAGAACTAACTCAATTACAATGAATTCCACAACTAATACAAGATTTATATAATTCCTTCAAACATAGGAATCTTCATCAATTGCACAATTAAATTCAAATAAACCCAAGACCCCTTGGTATAGTCAAACATGTTTGATTTTGGAGGTAGGATGCTCCTACATCATACTCCCAAGGAACAAATTTTTTTCATCATCTCTTGATCATGAGTTCCAATTGTTGAAATCCTCCTGGATCCCATACTTTATGTTGTTGCTTGCTTGTTGCCTTGTTGTAACATCCTGCTCTTGCGAGCACTGAGTGAACTTATTCTTTGAGGACACTTTCTTGCAAGTGATCCGGATTATTATATTATTGGGCATTTGATTATGATTATGAGGCATTATGGATTGATGACATGTTATTTTGTTGTATTGACATAGACAGGTACTATTGACTCGGTTTTCCTGAGTGTGAAGGATTTTGGACCTTGAGGATGCAAGGGCATCGGTGAAACCCCTTGGACTCCAGATTGAGTTGGGGAGTGGACTATTGGGGTTTGATTGTTGTATATATGACATTTGTGCATCTGATTAGACGATATGATTATGGATATTATTTCTGACATGATTCGTTGATGATGCAAGCTGACGATAGCTTATCGACCAGACTCACATGTGGAGTAGAGGGGTCACGCATGATAACCAGAGACGTTGAGGGAGAGGTGTGGACAGTAGCCCTGCCATAGCCTACTAGCACTCTCGTCGTGGCTTGAACTATAGGTTAATGATTACCTAGCTCGAGAAGACCCATGATGTCGTGAGGGTCGACTGCGACAGTCGCTCACGATGATTCTAAGGGGTGTGCAATAAGGTAGGGGTCGTATTCCTTAGAGGCCCTTAGTCTCCCACAAGATCACCTGGCGGAGTATTGACTCTAGGGGTTTTGATGTCTACCAAGTCAGTCAAGAGGTTAGTGGCACCCTTGGAGCATGGAGTGCGTCCTGAAGGGCACGTCGCGCAAGAAAAATGGAAAGAGGTGAGTGGCACCCTTGGAGCACGTAGTGTGTCGTGAAGGGCATGTCGCGCAAGGGAAACAGAATGAGGCGAGTGGCACCCTTGGAGCACCTAGTGCATCCTGAAGGGAACGTCGTGTTGTTAAATAATAAATGAATAAACCTATATGGCCTTAGAACGAATAATGTGATGAGAAAGATTTAAAACAATTTCCCTAATAAAATGTCGCCCAACCTAGGAAAATAAAGTCTAGGTCTAAGTGATACCTGTGATAAAAATAAATATATATATTTATATAAAAATAAAAATAAAAATAAATAAATAATAATGATAATCATCATAAATCATGTGCAAGAATGGGGTAAGCAATTCATTTGGTTTATAAAAATCTTTTGGGGGATAAAAATTTAAAAAGGGGGAAAAGGGGAAATAATTGTTTTGTTACATATGCTAATTAAAAATTTATTAATTAAAAAGGAAAAGGGGAAAAAGGTAATTTTCTACACTTGCCTATTTGAGTTTTAAATGAAAAGGGAAAGAAGGAAATTTAAATGAATTAGGAAACTAGGAAAAAGAGGGAAACATAAAAAGAAAGGGGAAACACAAGGAAAAGGCAGAAATACTAACTTAGTAAGGTATCTAACATTTAAGAACTTTCTAAATTAAACTCAACTAGTAAATTCGTAAGGGGTTAAGTCATTAAAATGTGTAAGGGAATATGGGGACACCTAGGAACGCTTTTAGGTGGGTGAGGGAAATAAGGGTAGTTAATTAATTAATGAAATTAATTTATGGTGCAATGAAGGGGATGGGTGAAACATGTACGGGGAGGATTTTTATGACTTAAATTATTGAACAATAAATTAAATGGGATTTTGCGAAAGTAAATGACTTAGAAATTCTATATAAGGGAGGGAGGAGGAGGATGATGGATCTGTTCTCTTATGCGTGACGTTACACTGTAGAGATTTAGACTTGAATGACTTAGCCCGTGGGAGTTGGGATAGCCAGCTCGATGAGGAGTGGTAGCTCGGCCTTGCGAGGCAAGCTGGGAGCTAGTTGTTCTCTAGTTCAGTGTGCATGGCCCCTTTATGGTTCGGGGGGCTAAGGGGGAAGAAGAGTACCCCTAGCATTGGATGGGAGGTACCGGTGAAGTCTCATTGGTTGGCAAGCGAGAGTTGCACAGAGCGCGCAAGACAATAACTCAGAGCGGGCGACTTGGGCTATGATACACTTGCTTGTATTCTGCATGGTATATTATTATAGACCTTACACTTCCATTTCTATATTTTTTTTACTGTGTAAAGAAGGTGTTTGACTTAATAGTTTAATGAAGAACTTAAATTCCCATGGCCCTAAGCTCACTGCTTGACTTGATTCCCTTGGCAATTGATCCCTGAATGTTGTGCCTGCGCTATGGGTTTATTGATTTTTTGATGAGTTTGTGATTTTTACTTTGCCCTCGTCCCTAGCTCATCAGTCCACACTTGATCAGTCGGCCAGGAGCCAGATCGAAGGTCGTCACTTTGGTGTTAATAGACCTATAGATATTAATGCCCTACTTTTCTATGTGTGGATGATGAGCGAAGGATGTGGTTGCCCAATCGTCTACCCCTGTTGATTGATCTTGGTTGGTTGATGGTCATTGCACCTTATTACAATTGAAAACCTCTGTGTGTTGTTCATCCTCATTCTCTGTGATTTAATGACAATGTTTCCCTTTATTTGGACTGCGTTTTTATTCCCACTTGAATGTCAGCCTTGACTTTTATATGGACTGCGTTTGTATGTATGTTTCCATTACTGGGCGTTTTTTTCTTTACCGTGTTTGCAATTGATGTTGTTAACAATGTTAAATCAATTTTTTTTACGACGATCATACATGCTGGTTGGACTGCATTTTCATGTGTGTTTTCATTGACTTCGACACCCCTTGTGTTACGTGTTGGAGGCCCTTTTGTCTCTGTCATTTTGTATTTCCTTTCACATAGAATTCGTGCTTCTTTTGCACAGTGAATCGTCCTCCCTGCACACCGAATTTCTTCCTCCTTGACAACGATCTCAGTATACATTATTTTAGCTAACGGATTTTATGATGTGTTTAATAGATAGCCTACTATCTTTGGTAGTGTTTGGCAGCATAAGTTTTATGGCGATTTTTTTTTAACCTGGCGTTTACCCCCTGACATGCGTCTTCCCTCTGTTTTATATTTGTACTTGATAGTGTTTTTGCCCAACGATCTGTAGTGTACTGGTCACGTCTCTAAGATATGCACAACGATATGTTTCCTGAATATGGGTTTACTTTATTCAATATACGCTCAGTACTAGGCAGTACCATTGTTATAACTTTAATTATACCAGTGATTCGTAATTGTTCACCTGCCTATTAACATTAATTAGACAACGAATTTAATGTAGCATTGGGGAGCGATGGATAGAAGTAGAATCGTTGGTGACAGGGTTATTATATACGCCTACATTTTTTTTTGATCGAAAAGGTTGCGTTCAATAGAATTGAAATGAATGCCTGCTTCCTCAGATTAAAATTAATTGTAAGCGCCTTGACAGTCTACGTTTTTATAGCCGACGTTTATTAGACTACCTAGATTTATGCCTGCATCTTGGAATGGAATAGACCGACTATACTGAGTTGCTTTATGACATTTTGATTGCTTTGGTATTTAACTTACATCAGAGATATTATATACATGCCAACTATCATGCTTATTAGATGGCAGTAGCGCTCACCCAACATTTAATTGACTGCGCCCGTACTGTTGCTCATTTCATCGATGGTTGTTAGTAAATGATTTGGCTCTTCCCCCAGTAAACCACTTTCTTATCCTTATTTCTTTTTGCACCTCAAAAAGATTGGTAATGCTACAACGATCCCACCCTTTTTTTTTAAAACCTACGTTAAATTTCAACTGGTTGTAACTTCGCCTTGACTTAAAAATGCTTGGACGTACCTCTTCAACATAGCACTCTTGATGCATTTGGGGTTTCTGAGTCCTTTAATGTTCGAGTTTGGTTTTTGGGTAGAAATTTTGCAACAATTTAAACATACAGAGGATTGGGAGGCGAAAGGTTAAAACAAAAACTTTAAACTGTTTACCTTTGTTTTTATAATTTCCCTCTTGGTATAAACACACACAAAAAAACTACATGCAACTGCCTACTTTTTACATATTTAATTAACTACAGAAGGGGAGTAGATTACACTAATTAACATATCAATTTTCCATATTGGAATTTAAGAGTTTACTAACTAACTATCTATATACAACGTGTATATGCCCTTCACGCGGTGTTGAAGGTCTTGGTTACCTTTTTAGGGTTGTTTTATTTACACATATGTTTGCATTTCAAGGGTTGTGTTGATTGATAATTTTTTTGCATTTTAAAGGTCATTTCATTTGGGTAAACTGAGTGTTGTAGATGGATTCAAGTCCTAAGTATAGCGCCTTAGATAGGATGTCATGTTTTTAGTTTAAGGTCAGTTTATTTTTACCTTGTTTAAGGGAAGCAGTTTGCATGAAATGCAATAACTGGTTTCTTGAGAGATTACTTCAGCGATGGATAATTGCATATTTTAATTGGGGTACTTGGCAAAAGAATGGTTACGCCAAGGATTTATTGTGATGTTCGATTTTTTTAGTAGTCTATTTCCCTTATGTCGTGTTGAATTTCCGACTGGGTTCCTGGGGCATAGTCTTCTCGTATGTTGACAGTCAGTTGGGTCTCCTAGCGCGTAGGATCCCTCTTGGGTTGTTGTCTAGATAGTTCATGTTGAGGAAGGGTTACCATCGCACCTATCACCTGGGGACATCATGAGTCCTGATGAGGGGGTTCATGGCGCGCCCTATTGGATAGAGGTGAATGATAACTTGTCTGGAGTCTGTGCCTTCCATGTGAGTGTTGTTGATCGTTGTAAGTTTGTGATTGGCGCATGGGTTGAACGCCTTCATGCGTTGGGTAGTGCACCATCGAGGTCCTTTTAACTGTTTGTCAAGGTCGTTGTGTGGGGATGGGGATGTTTCCCTTTAGCTTGTAGGCGTGGTCATGTTGTGTCAGGCGGGTAGTCATTTCTCCTTCTTGTTTTATGCATGTTTCTCCTAGTTTCTCTTGTGCCAGTACATGGATTCATAGTTTTGTGTTGCCTGATCGGTGTGCGTGTGTTCATCATCTAGGTGTGGTTAATAGTGTCATTGTTGCCTTCCTGCTTAAAAACAAAAAAAAATTGCACCTTCTACTTTGCTTGTAGTCGTGACAATGGGGTCGTTACATATGGTATCAGAGCGGGTTCAACCCATGACTTGGGAACACTATGACTTTCGTTGATATGATATTTGATTACAATGTTGCTAATTAAATTGACTTGTATTCATGCAGGTAATCATGGTTAGAGGACGCTGCGGAGGTAGACGACAAGGTGTTAGGGGAGGAGGCGCGACGCCTCCAACAACATCCACACCTGAGGGGTATAACCCCCAGGGAGACAAACATGTTGTCGAGCAGGAGAAGATAGTGGTGGGTGATGTGGTTGGGTTGATGAGGTATTTTCAGCGCATTTCTGAAGCACTGATCAGTCGATTAGATAGAGATGAGGCCAGGGCACCGATACCCCCTGAGGGTCCACCGCGCACTCCGATTGGTATGGGTAGCATTCACCGCAAACTCGAGAAGGTCAAATTTATCGAGTTCTTTGGTGCCCCAGACAGCGCAGTCACCGAGGCATAGTTGGAGAATATGGCGATGTGCTTTTCACTTCGCGACTATACCTCCAACATGAAGGTCCGCATGACAGTCTTTCAACTGAAGGGGAGTGCTCTTCTATGGTGGAAGATGCTCCTGTCGCAAATGAACATGGTCGTCGAAGACGTGTCATGGGAACTGCTTGAGGAACGATTCTAAGAGAGGTACCTATCAGAGGAATTCATTGAGCGTTAGCTCAACGAGTTCAACTCCTTATGACAGGGTGACCGTACGGTGCCCGAGTATGAGGCCCATTTTATGGAGTTGCTTCGGTATGCTCCGCATCTTAATATTGAGAAACTTAAGGTCAAAAGGTTTGTGTTTGGCCTTAATGGAAACATACGTGCAAAGGTTAGGATTCTAATGCCTCAAACCTTGCATGATGTCGTCTAGAAGGCCCTCATAGTAGAGGAGGAGCTTATCAGCAGGGGTCAGAGAAGGACTCCAGTGAGACCAACAGTGTAGGTGTCATCTGGTGCGCAGCAACATCAAACACTAGCCAGACATACACCTAGATATCGTGGCTTCTAAAGAGGATCCACTTTCACTACACCTTGGCGACTGATGCCTCAGTAGCGGACACCTTATCGGGGACCACAACATCAGCAGTAGCGTCGATCGCAGTAGCAGCAGTTTAGGCCTATTCAGCAGAACATACCAGGATTCCAGGCTGGTGGGCCGTCATCTTCTACTTCGGGTACCAGGAGTACTGGACCGAAGAAGGTGTGTTGGACATGTGGGGAGCCACACTACCAGGACGACTGCCCAGTGGAGAGGACTAGAGCATTTGGATCAGCTAGACCCACTATCGTGGGAGATTTGGGCAAGGCCCATCGGATTCATGCAGCAGTGAATAACCGCTAGGAAGAGCACCAATCGACTATGCTCGAGACGTCAGGTACCATTGCGGACCAGACCCTTAGTATTTTGATATATCCCGGTGCTATCGAGAGTTTCATTTCTGGTGCAATGCTAAAAAGTATTAAGGTAAAGGCAGTCGAACAGGATGAGTTTAGCTTCATAGAGATGGCTTCGGGAGCCAAACAGAAGGTTGGAGGAAAGGTTATGGGTTGTACCCTTAACCTGGGAGAGTTTTTCACCAGGGCCAACCTGTATGTCACAATCTTAGGATCTTATGACGCCGTGATTGGTATGGACTGGTTGGAATCGCATGAGGCGATACTCAACTGTAAGATGAAACAGTTGAGCTTCATCGATGATGAGGGACAAAGACACGTGATTGTAGGATGGAACCAGGGAGTTTCCCTAAGGTTCATCTCTTCCTTGCAGCTACGAAAGAGCATGTGCAAGGGATGTAAGGTTTATTTGATCCTTGCGTTAAACGAGAAGGGAGTAGCGGAAGGTCTAGAACACATGCCGGTGGTGAGAGAGTTTGCAGACGTCTTTCCGGAGGAGTTACCTAGGATGCCACCAGAGAGGGAATTGGAATTTACCATAGACCTAAAACCGGGGACTAAACCAATAGCGAGAATGCCTTATCATATGTCGACCCCGAAGTTACAGGAGTTGAGAATGCAACTGAAGGAGTTGTTGGACCTAGGACTTATACGTCCGAGTGTGTCACCATGGGGTGCGCCTGTTATTTATATATGAAATAAGGATGGGTTGTGGAGACTCTGCATTGACTACCGTCAATTGAACAAGGCAACGATCAAGAATCAGTATCCATTACCAAGTATTGATGATATGTTCGATCAAATGGAGGGTGTGACTATGTTTTCCAAGATCGATTTGCGATCAGGGTATCACCAGTTACGGATCAAGGAGGATGACGTCCCTAAGACCGCCTTTAATACGAGGTTTTGACATTACGAGTTTACTATTTTACCGTTTGGACTAACAAATGCCCCAGGGGTATTTATGATTTTGATGAACGGGGTGTTCCGCAAGTACTTGGACTAGTTCTTCCAAGTATTAATTAACGATATTTTGATTTACTCTCAGACAATGAAGGAGCATGACAAGCACTTGCACTTGGTACTATAGTGTCTGCGAGAGAACAAATTGTATGGGAAGTTGTCCAAATGCTAGTTTTATCAATCAAAGATTCACTACTTAGGGCATGTCATCTCCGGTGAAGGTATCATCGTGGATCCAGCAAAGGTCGAGGCTATTATGGAATGGCCTGCACCGACGAATGTCCCAGAAGTGCGTAGCTTCATGGGTTTATAAGGATATTATTGATGGTTCTTCAAGGGATTTACGAAGATAACAAATCCAATCATGGAATTACAGAAGAAGAACAAGAAGTTTGTTTGGACAGAGAAATGCGCGGAAGCATTTCGAAGGCTCAAGGAGTTGTTGATAACCATGCCGATACTAAAGGTCCTTGACATGGACGCAGACTTCTTGGTATGCACTGATGCATCCAAGGAATTCTTAGGTAGAGTCTTGATGCAAGACGTTCGAGTGATCGCTTACATCTCGAGGAAACTGAGAAGGCACGAGGAGAACTATGTGACGCACGATTTGGAGTTGTTAGCCATTGTATATGCCTTGAAGGTTTGGAGACACTACCTTGTTGGATGAAAATTTGAACTAAAGATGGATTACTGTGGACTACAACACATCTTTACACAAAGCGACCTAAATGCATGACAACGACGTTGGTCGGAACTGCTTAATGAGTACGATTTCGAGATTTCTTACATAAAAGGAACAATGAACCAAGTGACAGATGCATTGAGTCGGAGACCACACATATTTAAGGTGTTGCCTCTTCAGATGAATCTACATGAAAAGATTCTAACCTTATAGCGCGACGATGACTGGTACAAAGAGGTCAAGGATTTTTCGGACAAAACACAATGATGCTACCAAGATTTGAAGGATTTACGTTTGACGACGATGGATTATTGAGGTTTAAAAATCGGATTTACATACCACCGAATGACGAGTTGAGGAGTTTGATCCTAAACAAGGCTCACAGAGCAGTGTAAATGGCTCACCCAGGAGTCACAAATATGAGGGCAGACCTTAAGCCCTTATTCTTATGGAAAGGAATGAAGGCAGACATAGTTAACTATGTGGCCCGATGTCTAGAATGTCAGCAGGCAAAGGCTAAACATCGACATCCAACAAGATTACTACAGCCACACGCTATTCCAGAATTGAAATGGGAGGTCATTTCGATGGATTTCATTGTTGGATTGCCACTGATGGCAAGGAGACATGACTCGATTTTTGTGGTAGTCAACACTCTGACGAAGAGTGCTCATTTTATTCCCGTGCGTATGACGTATCAAGCATCTGACATAGCTAGAGTTTTCATCAGTGAGATTGTGAGGCTGCATGGCATGCCTAAGAGGATTATATCTGATCGAGGATCGGTGTTTACTGGACGATTTTGGACTAATTTCCAAGAGGCCTTGGGAACCCAACTTAACTTCAGTACTGCATATCACCCGGAGACTGACGGGTAGACCAAATGAACAAACCAAACCTTGGAGGACATGTTGCGCATGTACGTGATGGACCAACAAAAGCGTTGGGAAGAATTCTTTCCACTGATAGAATTCGCTTATAACAACAGTTACCAAAGCACCATTAAGATGGCGCCTTTCGAGTTTCTTTATGGGTGACCATGTCAAAGGCCTTTGAGTTGGGATCGGCTTGAGGATAGGGCCCTAGTGGGACCAGAAGCGATAAAAGAAATGGAAGAGCAAATGAAAACAATAAGACAAAGGATCAAAGAAGCGTAGGATCGACAGAAGAGTTATGTCGATGCGCACCATGTCAACCATAGTTACGAAGTTGGCGATCGAGTCTTCTTGCAGGTAAAACCACATAATATTTCAATCAAGTTTGGAAAGGGAGATAAAATCTCTCCTAGGTTCGTGGGACCTTTCAATATTGTGGAAAGAAAGGGGCCCGTGGCTTATCAACTAGCCTTGTCTGATTCTTTGAGGCGTATGCACGATGTTTTTCACGTATCTGTTTTGAGACATTATATTGGTGATCCTACACATGTTATTGACATGAGTTTCTTGCAGGTATCGAACGAGGGGGTGCTCTATTTACACATGTTATTGACATGAGTTTCTGTCTCATTTCCTTCATGGCATTCTATTTCAATATGTTTTCATTTTTCACAATTAAATAAAAACAACATACCTCTGGTGATTACGTACTCTTCATCTTCTGAATCTGTTTGATATGGTGAACATAATTCTTCTTGATCTGTATCTACATCTTCTTTGGCATTTTCTGAATCTGTGATGGGTGAAGAATATATGTCATGTAACTTATCCCAAAGTTCTTTGGTTGATGAATATTTACCAACCTTTTCTCTTACCGGATTAGGAAATCCTTCCCAGATGAAATCCATTGCTATTTTTTTATTCTTCTTCAAATCCTTCTTGGCTACAGTCTTTTCCCTTTTTGAAATATCATATCCTGTAACAATTGATAGCCAAATATAATGTCCCTGTGCCTGTAAAAATACTTTCATCCTTCTGCTCCACATCTCATACTTTAAACCATTCTGACCATTAAACATTTGTACTCCATTCTCAGAATAATCCATGATCTCCTTCTAGTAGTTAAATTGTTTCCTGAAGGAACCCGCTATGATACCAATTGTTGGATTAGTTAGCATTTATCATCCAATAGTTGCAGAGTAAATAAACAATGAACAAATGAGTAATCATACACATACACAGTACACCAATGTTTTACATGGAAACCCAAAGTGAGAGAAAACCACGAAATGTTTTTTCTTATATGTCTTTAAGAATTACATTCATTGGAAGCACCAACTTCCTTTGTTTTCCAGCTACAATTGGAAGGAGGCTCCAACCCCCTAGTTTCTCAGGCTACAACCTGAGGGAAGCTCCAACTCCCTAATTCTCTGGCTACGGCCAAAAGGAGGCTCCAACACCCTAGTTTCTAAGGCTCCAACCCCCTAATTTCTAAGGCTACAACCTGAAGGAAGCTACAACTCCTCAATTATCTGGCTACAAATAGAAGGAGCTCCAACCCCCTATGTTCTCTGACTATAACCGGAAGGTGGCTACAACCACCTATCCTTTCCCCATCCAACCGCCCTAAAATATAAGTGCCAAATGTAGAAATTGAATATGTCACTGAGAAACCTGTCACTGTATACTCATCAACCAATTTGATCTGATCACATATACCTCAAATGTAGAAACCGAATATGTCACTAAGAAACATGTCACTGTATACTCATCAACCAATCTAATCTGATCACATATACCTCAAACACTATACCACAAGTATGTACTTCAAACCATGCGCTAGAACCTCACTGTTATACAACCTCGATCATTTTTTCTTCTTGTAGCGTTCTGTTGCCGCGAATCCACTGCCGCGATTTTTCTACCACACTTATCTGCTGTGGTTTTTCTGCTGCACTTTTCCTACTGCGATTTTTCTGCCACACTTTTCCTACCGCACTTTTTCTTCCACACTTTTCCTACCGCACTTTTTCAGCCACACTTTTTCTTCCGCAATTTTACTGCCTTACTTTTTCTGTCATTCTTTTCATGCTGCAGTTTTCCTTCCGCACTTTTCCTGCCACACGTTTCTCTATCAATAATACGTGCCCAAATAACCTTTCACAAAAATATATATTCAATGATATTCAAGTGTGTTTTGAATGAGATACCCATTGTCTCTTATTTATAATTTTATGTAGCTTCCTCAAGGGATTACCTTCTAACCATCTTAACCCACTTTCCCTATTTTAGGGTTAACCCATTTATAACCACTTGTCCACTTAACTTAACCACTTTCCATAATTAGTAAGTTCTCCATTAACTTTATTATTTAAATAATTTATTTTGCATCCTCTTTGACTTATAGTACACTCATCACTTCACTTTATTATTTAAACAATTTCTTCTTTGCAAACACTTTGACTACTTTGACCTTTTGGAGCTTCTAGATGACCCATGAGGGTTCTCCAACTTCACATGGCCATAACTCTCTAACTGTGAGAAGTTATGCGATGTTTCACATACCACCGGAAATGGCATGACATGTACTATCCATCTAGAAGTCTTACCTTCAAATATATTAAAAAACATACAATTATACATCAAACAAACTTGAGTCCATTAACCAAACATTTGTGCTACCAGAATTCGCTACCGGAATTTCTTCAAGGGTTGACATCAATGACAACGAACCCAAATAATAAAAATCTGACACACTTTCATGAATTTTGTCCCCCCCACTTGAGAGAGGTCATTCCACACTTTTAGGAGGAAATTGAGCCTTTTGAGGACAAGAATCCCTTGACAAGACACCCTAGCACACATGAGATATGAAATTGAGCCTCTTGGTGATGAGACTTTAACTGATTATGATGATGATTTGATGGTATGTTCCACCTTATCTGGAGGGAATTGGACCTTTGTTTAAGGTAGTGGCACTTGAAGAGGTAATGTGGCACCTTTCCATTAACAATAATACCCTTTGATGATGGGAAGTTTCACTTGGTTGATGGAAAGTTGCACCTTTTGATGATGGGGGACCTTGATGTGATGTTTTGGACTCCTTGATGATGATATGACACCCTTTGGAGACATAAGGAACCTCTTGGATGATGAAACATTACACCCTTTCATGGCAACGTTTCACTTTTAAGCCTTTGTTCTCCACTTTTTGAGTGATCCATCCCCCTTTGAGGAAACAGGTGTCAGTTCTAGAGCACATGTATGTGGGACGATTTGATATTTGAGTTATTTTACTTCACCTTGGATTCATCTTTGGGGTTCTTAGTGATGCAGGAGCATCTTTCAAAATCAATTTAATATTTGATTTCTAGAAGAATGTAGTTTTCTTGTTGTAGTTTGCTTTAATTGTTTTCTTAAGCTGTAATATTCTAGTATGTTCTAGAAGAATAAGGCATCTTGCCACAAATGTAATAGTTTTGTTTAATTTAGGTAGGAGGTTGAAGAGAAAGATAGGTTAGGGAAATAGTTGGACTTATCCTATTCTCCATGATCCAAATCAATTTGTTATGGTCAAATTTATATTTGTGTTGTGTTGGAAAAGATTTGATCCTATTTTCTATGATCTGGATCGATATTGTTTGGGTGATAATAAAACAACTCTCTTGGGCACATATATGTGTGTGAGATGTATGATAATTAAGAGATTTTGTAAAGGTCCAAAAGACATGAGTAAGGAATCGAACTTTTCATTGTTGTATATGTCCATTCCTTCCAATAAAAAAGTATCAGAATTTGTGAGAACTTTTGCATGAATAATTAGATTCCATTGGAAAAGTTTTATCAGTTTGAAAAGTTTGAAGATAAATTGTTTGGACGTCAAATGGTTGGATTAATTGTTTCAGCAAGACGGGGTTCCAGATCGACCTGGTTAAAGCATGAAGTCAAGAGAGAGCGAGTAAGAATATTTTTTTATGTGTTTAGGGTTTCTATTGTGTGAGAAGGATGTTATGTCTCTGATATAAATAAGAGAATAACTTATCATTTGTAAATCATTACTACTTGTGGAGATATATCACTATTTGTCTAAGTGATTTTTTAGGAGTTATGAATGTGGATTATCTACTACTACTAGGATGATCATTGCTAGGGTTTTGTTGGATGAAATATTTATTAAGTGATCTCTTTTCATTTTGTGGTTATGTTAGTGAATTCATTTAAGTGTAATGTTGTTTCTTTAGTGTTGGTTAAGCATTCTCTTGGATTATTTTTGAACAAACTCTTCTTATCAAAGCTCTTGGAGGGTGTCTAGTGAAGAAACTTCCCTTGATTTATCCCTTAACATGTTAGGAGGATCTCCTATGGTTAATAGTGGACAATATCTAGGTATCACCCTAAAATATCCACTCATTTCTCTCCAAAGTGATCCTTAATTAACCCCATATGCCCAACCACTAGTCAATCACCATTTTCTGAATTATACTCTCTTTTTTATATTTAGAGGTTAATTTAAGGTTTTATTACAACATTTTTTCATTTACAACCATAAAAGACTAAAACATTTTGTCATTTTGGCACATTTTTGACCTAATATACATTACTAAAACCATAATGTATATTTATGAAGTGTTATAACAACCTTTTAGAGGAAAATGTCTATGGTTTTAGGGCTCTTTGTTGCTCTTTAATTTTCTAACATTTTGGTAATTGAACCCTAATTTAGCTCATTATTTAGACCTCTTTTTTCATTAAATTATTGCATGTTAAAGGGATATTTTATTTGTTGATCTAATAACTTACTTTACTATTGTAATTTTATATTTTTTCATAGTTTTACAACAACCATAGAGTTTTTCTGCATTTTAGGTATTCGGGGATCCTCATGAGCCTATACTTGACTTGGAAAACCTATTAAATTACCTAGATACTCATTACTTAAAATATTGAAATTGTCTTTTCTTACCATCTCATTAACACTTTGTCTATTCTTTTTATTAGTGGTAATTTGAGTAGTTATCCGGGGATAGACTTGGTTGTGTCTTTCCTAGTGATTCTTGGAGGCTATTGGGGAAGCCTTTCTTGTGTTGGATACTAACCATTCACTAAAGATATGGAATTTGTTTCCTAGGTGAAAATGGTAACATCTTCCATGTTCCACTAGTTTTAATGCCTTGTGAAGGCTTTGCACTTGGTTCTAGATTATGCGGTAAGAGTTTCGTGCCATTTTAGGGGAGAATTTAATCTTTCTCATTGGATATCTAAAGTCTATGCTTTGACCTTTTGTTGAGTAGAAACAAAAGCATTATCTAAGTATAGTCATTTGAAAACTCCATTGAGGGAAGAAGCCCCTTTTCCTATGCAAATTTTGAATGCTTGTAAGGTGAAACAAGAATATTTGTAAAGGCATTGAATATTCACCTTGGCAACTCCACACATATGTTTTATAGAAGGTTTCATCCTATTTTCAAATTTTGTACATAGTTTCATATTTTCAAATGAAGGAATTATGGAACCATGGGAATTTCATGATAATTATAGTGTTGTTGATATTAAATGAATCATTGGGTACCCTAATAATTTTTGTGTATAATGGATAGAATATCTTATGAAATTTGATGGTGATCCTCTTTGGACTATTTCCCATGTTGTAAATTTCTTGAAATATTCTTCAAAAGTCAATGTTGTGCATGAGGGTGTATTGATGAGACTATTTACTCACTCTATAAAGATAAAACAAAAGGATTGAGTTCTACATTCTTTCAAGCTAAAGAGTATACCTTCTATTACATATTTCATTGAAAAATATCTCTAGTGTTGGGGCCCAATATTTCAAAGGTATGAAGAAACTTTTTCAAGATTTGATGGAAGCCCTACAAGAACAAGGTCTTATTAACCCTATTAAAGATGATGAATATGTCATTGAAGAAAAAGAGCACGAAGAAGAATTTGATGAGGAAATTCATCAAGCACATGATTAATACTTTGAAGATCAAGCATCCTAAGACTTCATTGAACAACAAAAATGTGAAGAAGAGATTCATAAGGGAATTTACCAAATCACTGAACAAGAGCAAGATCCACCTCATGAATCAATTGAAGAATTACTCCTTGATGATGCATGTCACATTGATGAGGGTATGTGTTGATCCAAAATTTGTCTCAACCCTACTAAAGCATGTAAAGAGTTGCAAGACCAGTTTTCTCATCTTGTTCTCATCTTGTCAAGGTATGGCGGGGGTCCCCACTAGGAAAGTTATCCAGTTTAAAAAAGTATTATGACTTGGAAATAATGGAGTAAGCACCAGTTGTAAGCTTCAGTTGTGAGAGTCAGTTGTAGGCGTGTTAAGAGTCAGTTCATAGTTAAGAGTCTAGTTGTCTTTGGTTTGCATGTAACCGACTTGGTAGAGTCTTTTCCTATATAAGGATGTAATCCGTCTTCATTGAATTATATAGAAGTGAGCGTAGCCTCACCGTGTGTTTGTTTTGCATATTTTATCTTGGTATTAGAGCTGGTTGGAGATCCAACTCTCTCTGAGGCGAGATCCAAGAACAAGATCTCGAATTTGTTTTTGAAAAATCAGCGACGCCCCCCCTATACAATGTTAGAGAGCGCAGATGCTCTCACACTTATAAAATTGAATTTTTCGGATCCTCGACGCTCCCGTTGAATTCTTAGGAGAGCGTTGTTGCACTGGTGCCACCCCTTCTACACGTATAGAGCGCTGCAACGCTCCCCTTTCCATTGACACCAAGCACCAGCGCTCAACTTGCCAAGTTAGAGAAGCGTCGACCAGTTTTCGCGTGAAGACTGTTGTGTGAGTTTTTTTTTTAAGAGGAGGTTATAGTTTAAGCATTAAATAAGAATCTAAGACTTGCATGCCACGATTTGAGTGAGTTTTGAATTGTAAATCGTGAAGGTTCATTTCTTTTTTAAAAGGTGGATATAAGACGTGTTTGAATGCATGCGTGGATATATGTTGAAAACGTGGAGTTTGAAGCTCGCTTAAATTTTATTAAAGTGAATCTCTTTTTGAAGTTTATTAAAAGAGGATATATTTTTTAACTAAAGTGGAGATATGAAAGGATAAATGATATCATAGCTTAGCTTAGTGGATGGCTATTGATTTCTAAGTGGATGCATGTGTATTTAAATAAAAAAAGGGAATTTTTTTTTTAAGAAATTTATATTGTTTTTTATTTTTTATATATAAAGTGGTGTGAGGCTTCTATAGATGAAGAGGGAGTCATAAGTCTTTTAAATAGTGAAGTGGCTATTTAAAAAGTGGATATTTTGGATATTAAGGTGCATGCATGCATGATTTAAGCTGAGAACAAAGGTAGATTTGGATCAGTGGATCTGAAGGTAGAGCGACGGACTGCTCAACACTCGACAAAAAGTTGCATATATTTGGTGATTCACTTGTAGAGACTAACTTGCAGAGATGGTGAATCATCTAGCGGAAACCTACCTCAATGAAGCCAACAAGCTAGATGGCTCGAATTTCATTAACTGGAAATTCAAGATGTAGATGCTCATGGAGGGCTATGGTGTCTGGAACATTGCGAAGGGAACTGAATTGAAACCTGATGCGGCTATAGGTGCGACAGCAGCACAGATCCAAGATTGGGAGAAGCGCGAAAACAAGGCAAATGTATTGTTGCGCATGTCTGTTAAAGATAGCATAATTCAACATATTAGAGAATCTACAAATTCTGTTGCAACATGGACAACGCTTAAAGCATTGTATGAAACTAGCAACACAAATCGCATTTTGTTCCTGAAAACTAAATTGCTAGGCATTAAGATGGATGGAAATGAATCCGTTAGTTCATTTTTGGGTTGTATTAAAGAGGTGAAAGACAAGCTAGTAAATATAGGGGAAATTGTTTCCAACACTGATCTGGTCACTATTACCTTAAATGGTATGCTAGAAGATTATCAAATGTTCATAACAGGTCTCGCAGCAAGGGAGAAACCTCCTACGTTTGAAAAACTGGTAGGTATTTTGCTGCAAGAGGAAGAGAGGCACGTGAATTTGAAGCCTCCGAGTAAAGATTTGGCACTGTGGTCAAATAATAGATCTGCGAGAGGGAAATGAGTAGTAAGAGATAGAGGAGGCAATTCATGGCAGAGAGGTGGTTCATGGTAGAGAGGTAGTTCATCGCAGAGAAGACAATCTCCAAATCAAGGTATGCAATCTGATAGGAATGAGTTAAAGAGTTGTTTTTATTGTGGTCGACTTGGTCATATTGTTAAAGACTGTCATAAGAAGAAAAGTGATGAGTCTAGGAATAAACCTAGAACACATTCAGGTCATTATGTAGAAAAATATTCAAATCAAGATCTTAGATTATTTATTGCTAGTGATGATATTGATGAACCCCTGAATTTTGACTCACGGGATCTTAGGTTGTTTGTGTCTAACGCTGCTTTATCTACTGAAACGGATGATTCTGATGCCTGATTTGTGGATTCTGGAGCATTAGTACATATGACTTGTAATAAAAATTGGTATGCTAATTTTAAAGAAACATAGAATGGTGCCAGCATATATCTTGGAGAGGACTGCCCTCATCAGATCAAGGGATATGGAGACATTCCTGTGACATTGTCGAATGGTACTATTCGTCACATTTGCAATGTGGTGTATGTGCCAGGAATAAAGAAAAATTTGATCTCTGTGTCCACCATTACA
>ML821728.1:84343-108019 GCA_009831015.1 Picea engelmannii | reverse complement strand
GGTGTCATTCACTGATGTAAATTAAAATTTAGTTCTGTAGCATGTATTCATTGTTAAATGTGCTATTTTGATCTTTTCTGATATTATTTTTTTTCTTCCCTATTTTCACTCTACTATTCAACCTTTCAATTTCTCTCATTGCAGAACAGTCTTTATGGTTCTTTCTCATGAATTTTTCTATATCTATGTTACTATATAATTCCCAGAAGATTCAGGAATACATTTTACATTTATCTCAAGAGGATAAGGTTTTGGTTTTTCACATGGCTCATAGATATATTAATGATCAAAGTTGTTATACCTATTTGACTTCATTTTATCTCTCACATTTTCACCATTTTAAAGCCCAATTATATGCCTCACTATTTATCTAAAAAAAATGATGAAAAGGGTGACCTATGCTTGGCTTAAGTTCGACCCTACATCTCTTACACAGAATACCCTTGTAATTTAGAACAGAATTATTCCCAGCTCTTAATTCTAAACATTGCACTCATGTTATACCCTCTCCTCCCTCCAGGCATCAATATAACTATGTATTGCATGGTACATTTGTTTAATGATACATGCACGAATATTATGTTGCAAAAGAACTTGAGTTTTACCCATTTTGAAAATAAAAATTCATCTGAAAATGATTACATATCCTATCCCATATCAAAGAAGTGGCATGGCATTTAAAAGAACTCAAAAGGAATAATACAGACTTTAACATTCAACAAATATATCCATGCAAGCTTTGTCCATTCCCTTCGTCAATCCTCATTTATTATAATCCTACCTTATCATTCTCAGAATAGTCATTATTCTATGAATACTTTGTGAAAGTTCTATTTTCATCCAAGCAATTGAAAGTTATTAAAGTTATTATGAGTTTAACGGATATTTTTTATTAGCTTTTTCAGTCAAACCAAGGAATCACAAGAACAAGAAAAGCGAGAAATTTCACATTTGGATATGTTCATTGAGATATCACAAAACTATTTTTCTATGTTGATAGTCACATAGATTATGGATAAGAACATGATTGACTTTTTTAAATTTTGTTTTGTTTAAAAAATATCATTTTATCATAATAATTTTTTTTAGGAAGAAGGTGTAAATATCTTATATATTTTATCTCTAGCTCATATTATGATCCTAAATAATGCATGGTTATTTAATGCATGAAATTATTGGAAATGGTTGAATAAATGGATTACTTCTCCTTTAGTGGGAGCCTAGACTTCTTTTATAAAAAACTAAATGATTCCTTACCCTCTCATTAAATTTTTAAATTATAATCAACCTTTGTTTATACAAAATGGATATTATTTTATAATTAAAAAAATTAAACTAAATAACTAATTGAGAAGCATATAGAAGAAAAGGAGGAGTTCACTCAAAGGAAAGAGAGAGAATGAAGAAGTAAGACTATTGATAAGGTATGCCTAAGTCCTAAGTGAGATTTTCATCTTTTCATTACATTCTAAGTTTTCATGAGAACTAAAATGTCTTGTTAATAGCATGGTTGTTCTAAAAGGTGACAAAGAAAAGACTAGGTGGCATTGATCGGTGATATGCTCCAAGGTCATTTATTTTCTTTGAAGTATGAATTGCTTCATTAGAAGTTATGATGTTGCTCAGTGTTAATTAATGCATGTTTTGCAAATTTTAAATGATGATGCACATGTAAATTGAAGTGATCCAGTTTGGCCTTGCATTTTGATATTTTTTTCTTTTGGCATCATTTTCCCATGTATGAGTCTTGATTACATCTTGAGCTTCCAAGAATTTCTCAGAATTTCTCTGGTCCAAGCCCTCACCGGGACTTGAAGAGAATGTTTTAGCTGTAACTGAGAATTATCATTAATAAAAGTTATGTTGGTTTCTTTCTCACTTTGTGGACTATTGGGATATTACCATTTTAGATTTACTATGTTGTTAACAATTCTATGCATCTTATTTACATATTCACTTTTATCTTTTCTTTTTTGTCATATTATCATTTCAAGGTCACAATATTTATTTTAAAGAATAAAGCATAAAAAATATACATTAAAAACAAATCTCAGATCCAAGAATTAAATTTCCTGAGGTTTGATTGAAATTTTAATAGGCTATAAACTAGTGTGATATTCCCACCTATCTCACCTATCCTGATGGGATTCGAAAAATGTTTGAGTAAGGATCATCACCATTTCTTGCATCAATAATATCCATGCTTTTCATTTGATGAAGAACATGATGACCATGAGATTGAAAATGTTATGATTTTCCATGTATTTGAAGGTATAGATGGGATATAAGTTGCTCTCGTTTTGACGAGGATCCCATCTATGATATTGATGATGATTATAGAATCAAGAATGCAGAATTGTTTCCTTCAAAACAACCATCATTTCCATAAAATTTGTGTGATCACTTTCAAACATATATGTATATTAATGATGCATAATTTTTGGCAACATGAATAAGATTTGTTCACAAATTTGTTTCAACCACCCAGGATTGATTCATTATAACATTCTCATGACAACTTCCGTCCATATCCTATGAGGTATGATACATATTCTTTTGACCACTTGGAGTTATTTTATGAAGATTTTCATCCGCCACTATGCTCAAATTTTAGTGAACATTTATGTGAGCACTTGTATGGGGTTGTGATTCACCCGAGGTAGTAATAATTTCATAGCATAAATTATGTTAGAATGTAGCAGGAATTTATAGTTTTGATGTAGAGTGTAGGTCTTAGAGATTGATTAGGTTATGTTGGGCTCTATGGTGAGCACATGTCCCCATGTTGGAGCCATATATTTCCCCCTCATTTCTAGGTTTAACTATAGGATATTTGTTTTTCTCTCAATAATCCACATTCTAGACAAAATTTTTGAAGATGACATTCTAGAACTCTCCATAGACAGTTGCCCATAAATGATTTCCATTCCATGCTCATATCAACTAACTCTGTTATATCTATATTTTCCACCTTAGGGAAACATGGAGGACCTACTGATGATATCAAATTGAGACACACTTTTCTCCCTTAGATTTCACATCTTTTGAGGGAGTTCACACTCTAGTTTCCTAACATAGTGTGACCAGTTGCAATTTGTACCACTAGAAAGATGTGAACAGTTGCGAGCTACATCATTGTAGCCCGCGACCGCCCCTTTCGCCTTCTATTTTGATGAGTTCAAAGAGATAAATGTCGGGTGAGATTTTATCTTTCCATGTGTACTTGGGAACTCAAACGAGACTTAGAGTTCCTAATGAGTACTATAGATCTCGAAGCCTCCCATGAGAAAATGGGAGAGTAGAGTGATATGAACAAATATTATATATCTTACCATATCAATACAATGGACTCTATTATATATAGTGTACAGGTTGTTATCATATCTAACTTATTCTAAAGATAACTGGAGAGGTTGAGAGAATATCTCAACCACACATCAAACTAGGATCTCACCAATCCAACTCTCTAACAACCTCTTAAGGATAGGATCATACAACTCACATAGAGATTAACTCTACCTCTCAATACATTAGCAAGCATGCTAGATAAGTATGAATTATATATTCCAATACTCTCCCTTAATGACTACTTATCTAAATATCTATGTGGTCATATCTTCATGTGCTTCCTCTTGTACCTGCATCTGATTATTGACGTCCACATAAAAAGAAATCCATCTACCAGAATACATTGGTCATCAGCCATTGTAGCCGCCAGTTCTCTAGGAATCCTTTTCATCTACATGGTTCATTCAACCATTCTTCCTCATACCTCCCCCTGCATCACATCATCATCAACATGGTTTTTTTCAGCTTACCCATAACCATGCTCTGGGTTTTCTCAGATTACCCTCAACCATGCACCAGGTTTTCTCGGATTACCTGTCACCATGCTCTAGGTTTTCTTAGATTACCCTCAACCATGATTTACATAGTGGTTTTTAGATCACCATGAACTTTTAACATTAGGGGGTATACAATAGGTCAGGTACATAGTATTCTCTAGGACCACTACATCAAAATAGACTTGCTTTCAATTACACGTCTCACAAATGACATAACTATAGACACCTTCAAACCAAAAAATATCAATAGAAACACTTGTAAAATCATAACTCAATCACACTTCTCACAATCAACGTTGTATGAGTCCGACGAAGTGGACACGTACACCTCACTTCTCTATAACACCTCCATGGCTTTGGAACTTATGTGATCTGTTATCTCCTAGGTAAATGTGTGTGCCATCAATTTTCTCATAATATTCATCATACCAGTCTTTATTACAACTCATATGAGCTGATGCACCAGAATCTATGAACCAAGCAATCTCATCATCGGTTTCAACAGACAATGCAACTTCAGAAATAAACAATTTAAGATTTTTAAATCCATCATTAACTGAAGTGTCTCTATTAACAAAATTTCCATTATGCCTTCTATGTCTCTGATTTGATTCATGATTCTTTCTTCTATAGCAATCTTTAGCGAGATGTCCAGGTTTTCCACAATAATCGCATTCAATATTTCTCTTTACATAAGAATCAGGATGTGTCATACCTTTATGCTTTTCTTGAAACCGACCTCTGTTCCTGTCCCACGATTTCCCACGATATGATCTTTTGCCTCTTGCAATCAACACCAAATCTAAGCCACTTGAATCCAGATCAAAATTCTTCATGAAGTGTGAGCTCCGTTTCACTGGTGAGTGTTCCTCCGTTTTCATTCATATGGTATCAGAGCTTAGAAGAAGTGAACGGCAGCATGAGGGAGATGTGCAAAAGCCTGGAGTTTGGTGAGAGAGCCTGACAAACTGCTGTGAGGCCGTGAGGAAGCTGAAGACGTCTGCCATCTCTACCATCATTTTATTTTCCTTGCTCAATCACTGGCGGCCCTTTCAACATTCTATCACAACAGTCTTTTAGATATCGACCACAATCTCTGCATGCTGACTCACTGTCACTGCTTACTCCTTACGCCGTGAGTCTTCTCTCAACCAAGTTTTCTTCTTATATTCCTTCCACCAGCTTCCTTATATTTGGTGGCGACTCTTTCACTGTCAAGATGGACAAACAAAATATTCAAGCAATCTACTCTACTCTCCACTTGTTCCTGGGCACTCCCATGAGGGAGTTATGCCCAGTCCTACTCCGATACCATGAGAAAATGGGAGAGTAGAGTGATATGAACAAATATTCTATATCTTACCATATCAATACAATGGACTCCATTATATAGAGTGTACATGTTGTTATCATATCTAACGTATTCTAAAGATAACTGGAGAGGTTGAGAGAATATCTCAACCACACATCAAACTAGGATCTCACCAATCTAACTCTCTAACAACCTCTTAAGTATAGGATCACACAACTCACGTAGAGATTAGCTCTACCTCTCAATACATTAGCAAGCATATTAGATAAGTATGAATTATATATTCCAACATCCCATAGCCTCCTCCACCAATCTATATAAAGAAGGCATTCCAAGGGAAAAAAGGGGAGGAAGAATTGGAAGTAAACTTATGTTGGAGGTTTTCAAAGGAATTCAACCACATAGTTAGTCTTAATATCAGGTCAACCTTGCTTTTGTGAGGGATAAGGAGGAGCTGGAGCATTGAACAAGGAGAATATTAATAATGACTCAAGATAATTCAATGATTAATGTATAATTTCTCCATTATTTAATATAAATCTTCATGGTTTTCCCCTTTCTATGTTGTTGTATTCAGTTGTAAGTGACAAATTTGTTCTTTCCTTGAGTAGATTAGATTGGATCTAGATTGGGCTTGTGATTCCTAATGCTTGAAGAGGCTTGAGTTTGGTATTTCGTGTTTCCTTGTGTGTAGGAAGTGGGTTTGTGAGTTGGAGTTGCATCAGTTGGATATACATAAGGACAACCGTTGGAAACCAACTATGCCATTCTATATCCTAGCATAAATAGGAATAAATCTAACAGATCTAGAGAAATATTTGTTAGTTTCTATACCATAGTCAGTCTCAAATCCTAGGCATATCTGAGGGAGTTCTCATGACCTATTTGCAAAAGATATTTCTTTGTAACAGAACTTATGACTCCATTAGGGAAGAATCTTTGATTCTTCTTTAGATTTGCAGTTTCCCTTTTTCTTTTGATCTCTGAAAATTTTCTATAGTCATTTACCTTCCTCATCACTCACTAGGTGGTCAGATCTCTTAGATCTAGGATAGATCTTGCTTTTTTTCCTAATTTCCATGCACAATCATACTTTATCTTTGAGAACCAGAGTGGTCAATTGTGAGTTGCAGCACTACAACCCATGATCGCCTCCTTGAAAATCACTCCTTACATTATTGTTGGGTCGCAACCTGCTCCTATAGGTGACATTTTAGGGGATTTTTAGCTATGTTTTCTTATATATGTACCTTTTTTGAGACTATGAGTTTGTAAGTGTCATGTGTGTATTTATTTGACCCTCGGTTTATCCTCTTGGTTGTTGTTTTGAATTCAATTTTTTTTTAGGTGTTGAGTGGTTGGGTTTCTTTTTCTTACTTGTGGGAGTTTGTTTCCTAGTGAACATAAACCTGGGCAGTTCCTACAACAGGTATTTTCAGATCTAGTAGTGTACTTTACACCCCCTTTTGCATTCAGATTGTGTGATTGGAAGGGTTGCATTACAAGATATTTTGTTCAAATTTTTGGGTCTTGATTCCCAAATAAACATTGAAGTGTGCTTGGTGTCATCACTACCAATATCATACAACCCTTAACTTGTTGTTTTTCTGATTGATTTGTGTTTCATTTCCTTCATTAGATTAAGAAAAAATTTCATTTCATAAGTGTGCTAGGGTAAATATTTTGAGTGTCTTGTTTGAAATTTGCATTGTTGTGTTTAGCTTTTGAGGATTTTGATCATTTTCTTTGATTGTCTTGAATTGTTAATGAGAGAGTGCAAGGTTGTTGTTTTGGTTTAAAAATGTGAAAAAGAAAAAGTTCCCTTCATTTTCTTTAGCTAGAGTTCATTGAATGGAAAAGTTGCATTCCTTGCATACACACTTTTTATTCTTTTGTATTGCAAAGTGTCAAAACACCACTAAAAATTTTGTTCTATTTCCATCAAGTAATCAATAGCCTAAAAAGAGAAGAGCTTAAGTTTAAAATTTGTTAGACTCTTTTCTTTATAGGAAACCAACTTTAGACTAGGATTTAGGGCCTTGGTGTAGGGTTATAGAGTAAATTATCTAAGGACACAAAATCGACCTTAGAAGTCACTAGCGAGTGCATAAATCCATTATCACAATGACTGTTTTAGGAAGCTCCTCTAACACAAGAGTTAAGCACTAGGTTGTATTGAGGCAAGTGGAGTGATATCCCCTCTCTTCTTGTCTTGGTGTTTGTTGGAATACTACATGTATGAGGGTTTTGAAAGTTCCCACACCTCTCTAGGAGGTAGCACTTCTTAGAGATTTAGGCTTAGTTTCCCTACCCATATGTGTGGTCTTGACCCACGACTTTTAGCCCGGTCACAGATTGTGATGTGGTAACCGTAGTGTCCTTTCCTAGGTATCTATAGAGGTGATTGTAGGTGGGAATTTCTTGTGGTACCTGGGGAAGAAAACAAACCTTTGTTTTAGTTCCCCTAGAGGGTTTCCATATTCATGAGGGTACTTTCACCAATAAGGGTTGTTACGTGTTTTTTACCATAACTATCTCTCACACCTTCTCTAGATAGGTCTTGGGGACTTGACATCCTACAAGAGTTGGTTTTTGGAAGGCCCCCTTTATCCATTTGTTTGTTTGTTGATAGCCTAGATTTGCTATGGGTGTGATTTTTGGTTAAGGCTGCATCTAGTTGGCCATAGGTTATTGTTTTTCTCCTTGTATTAAAACACACATTTCACTTTGGTTGACCAAATTCCTCACTGATATAATAGACTCTTTTTTATATAAAACATTGTTTTAAGATATTTAAGATAACATCATGAGGATAAATACCCTTGCATTTTTAAATATGTGGTACTCTATTTTTAAATAATATACAAAAATATAAAAAAAAATTGTGAGAGGACCAGGCTTATTCCTGAAACAAATATTCACATGCAGAAAATACCTGAGAAAGAACCAAACATTTTCCAGAAAGTAAATATTCACACTATAATAAAAGATTATAAACCAAGAGGGTAAATAGTCTCACATAATGACATGTCCATCATAGTATTAAGAAAAGTAGGACAGATTATTAATAAAAAGGAAAGAATATATGGATCACATATGGAAGAGAACTTTAAATAATCATTCAACTAAGATCCAAAAATATTTTGACAAACACATTTGAAATCTCATGCTTAAAATTAAAATTCTGAGAAATAGCTAATGTAATGTCCCGAATAGTTCTCTCAGAACCTTAAAAATAATAGATGTCTTTTTAAAAGGAATAATTTTTATAAAGTTCAAAATTAAATGGAATGTTCCCTTCAAAGATGACTGGGATTGGGATCCCCCAGATCATGAAATTAAGTAAAGACATGGAAGATAGAAATGAGACAGTCAAGAGGTGGCCTTTGGTTTTTCACAAACTATGAAAGAACAAAGGCAAAATAACTACTAACTAATAAAGAAAAATACTTGAGAGAAAAAAAAAGTGACTACTTGAGTTACTATGATGGAAGATCGAAACCATTATCTACTTGTTGATTTATCTTTAATAGGTTGTTGTTGATATGGAGGTGGAATAATTGTATTATCGACTTCTTGTTGATCTGTTTCGGTTATTTTAACCAAGGTTTTTCTTAACCATTGTTCAATATACTCTCGCATAGGAGAAATTGTTATCTCTTGTTTAGTCTTAGTTTCTAATAACTTATTTTCCATCTCTTTAAGATCAAGGATCAATTGATGAAGTGTGTCTTCAATATCTTCATTTTTGTTCACGTACTAGATTAACCACATTTCCACTTCTTCTTCATAATATTCAATTGAGTCATTAAATTTGTTTCCCAATAAACCTTTAGGGCATCCAACTATTCTTGTAATTTATCTTTTGATAAGACCATCGAGTCCATAATTAAGTGTGGACCCTCTAGTTCCTTAGTCAAATCGACAAGTTTTAAAAAAAATCACATCTTTTAGTATTTATAACATCACATTCAAACAATATTTCTCGCAAGCACCCCCCGGATGGGGTGCCACGTAGTAAAACAGAGCCACGCAGAATTATGTCGGGACGCAATATTAATGCATCCACCGGTGACCATCCCCTCAGCCATTAACACACCATGGATCGGCGTAGCCATACCCAAGCGATGAGCCCCTTCGCGCAAGTGAACAGTACCAGGCACCAGCGCACTCAGCATCAAGCCTTAATGGCTATGGCGGTCGCGGTTTCCCTCCTCCTTATCACCGGAATTAATCGAATAGAACGACATTCATCCATAGCAGCGTTCATTCCATCGGAGCAACAAAAATTCATTCCACCAGAGCAGGGATTTAAGGTCCCATCGAAGCTCTGGAGCAAAGCAGTCCATTCACAAGGAACCCTGGTCATCTCTAGGGTCTCCAACATGCCCAGAGCACGAGGAAAGCCGCGCAGGGGTGCCGCTTGGTACACGGCCGAATCTCAACGCCATAGACAGAAGAAGTTTGAGCAAGCGTTGGCCATGGCATCCATTCGAAGGCGCAAGAAACCACGAATGCCTCCTATGGCGTACGTGGAAGAAATTACCTTGGAGGACGCCATGTAGATCTATCCTAAGCTCCCTCTGTTCATAGTCCCAGACAATTGGAATCCACCCACTGAGTTTGGCTCGGAAGACAAGCCTCTGCCTGCAGGTATTCAGCCTGGTTCCAAAGCCAACAGCCCAGAGGAGCATTTCACCACCTTCTTTGTCGAAGAAGAGACCCCTCTTGGTGCACCCATGGAGGCGGTGACCTAGATTTTCAACCGCTCGACGCATACAAGTAAAGACGCAACAGAGCCCATACACCCCGCTTCCGTCGACAACCACTGGCAGGAGCAGCCACCCTTCACCGACTTGGGGTACCTCGCTCTCATCTTCGAGCTGAGGAGTCTGTTGGATGACCAGGTCTTTCGCCTTGTCAGAATTGATCAATGGCTTGACATGCTTTTCGCGGCCCACTCCGGAACTCTTCCACAGTGGAAATGCCCAACGTGCGCACAGACTTACGTACTTCCAGCAGGCTGGAGACAACATGGGGTCGAGGAGGAGTGTACAGACTAAAAGGTTCAATGATGTTCTTGGTTAGGAATCTCTTTTCCTGTTCTGAACTAAGCTTTGGCCCAGTTAGCTTTTAGTTTTCTTATAACTAGTTTATGGCATATAGTTTAAACTTCATATGTGACAGTCCTGGTTTCCTTCGGGCAGGACGAAACCATGTCAATTTTTTTAGATGGGAAACACATGGCACAGGATGCCCAGCTGTATCGGTTTCCTGTTTAGGCGGGACAGTTGGCATCACAAATAGTTATTGTACCTTGATTATGATAATATAACAGGTTCCATCTTTTTTACTTAAAAAAAAAAAATATTTCTCGCAAGCACATAATTATTTTCATCCAAAAATAATTAATTTGTTTCAAACGAGCCTTGGAAGGAATATTTTTTTTATATCCTATGGAAGGAAGATTTTTTTATATCCTATGTATATCACTTAAAATTGATACCTTTTCCAAAAATGTACCCACTACCTCTTTATAAAATCTTTCATCATTTTCCAAATATTTTTGGAGGTATTCTTTAAATGCAAGACCCTTGTTGAGAGAGTAGTTGAATTTTTTGCTAACTCCCATATTTCAAGGATCAAGGCTATCATTCTATTAATGTTATATCCAATATAATTTCTTACAACCATTAATAAACTTGATAAACCTTTCAACCTAGAACTTGTTTCTGTACATCTTCAAGACTACACAATGGTTGAACAACAATAATTGATTAGACAAACAAAGGTCTTGGAAGAAAATATTTTTCCAATTCTTTTACTTTTTCCTTAAGGATCAAATTCTCCTTCTCTATCTTGTCGATGGAATACTTTAAGGAGTCACCGGTTTCTTCATGAAACTCCATGATTTTCTAGGGGTTTACCCCTTGAAAATAAATATCTGATTTCCATTTTTTTGAAACCTTTTTATTTCTCAATTTTACTTTTTCAATTATTAACAACTTTTTTGAATTCTTATTGTAGGTCGTGTGGTGAAAAGTGACAAATTCCTTCTCAAATACATTTGGCTCTTGGGAAGCCAATTCATCATCTATATCCTTTCTCTCTATCATCCTCTTTTTGGCCCAACTAGGCTCCTCTATTATGTCATCAACCTCCATGTCTTTGGGACTCATTTCAACTTTAGGTGCTTCATTTCCCTCTTTCTTGACTTATCTTTTTATTTTTACAAATACATGAGTAGTGTGTGTTTTTTAAACTTTATTTTTTGTGGGGGTCTTTATCTTCACTATCATTTGAATTTCCAGTGGAAGACCTTCTCTATTCTTGAGTATTATTTCGAGGTTTTGTTTTTGTTGAGGTGCTCTTTTGTGACACATTTGATGAGCCTAGGTTATTACTTGTTGTTTCTAGACCTCATTTCTTATAGTATTCATTGGTGTTGGAAAATGCCTTAATATCATCTAGGGGTGGTTCTAGTATACGATTCAAGAGGATTTTGATTATCTCCCCATCCTTCTTCTAGTTTCACATACTTACTAAATGATGAGTCGTTTCGAATTGAAAACATGTGTGCCGAAAACAAATACTTAGGGGAGAAACCTTGAATTTCTTGAACTTCTTTTAAATTGAACTGATCAAATTGAGTAGTGTATTCATCCAAATGACAAATGTTCATCATAGACATTTCTCCAACTTTTCATGGAAATGGGATAAATTGTTTTTTTCTTTTTTCGTTGAAGAAATGTGCCAAATATCTGTATTGTTGGCATACTTCAATAGTGAAAAGTCTATCAGAAACATAAAATGACAGGAAAGAGGATTTCCCCTGAAATCCATAAATTATAATGAAATATAAATCTTCCATAGTTTCGAAAAATTCTTTATTTGACAGAAACGACGCAACTTCTAATGATAGTCTGTATGTGGCGGGACTATGAAACATCTTCTTAAAAGAGGACAAGAATGAATTTTGTACTTCATAAAAATTGTATGGGGCCTAGTGCCTCCATAACACTAGATACCAAAATGAAATTGGATCCGTCTTGAATTCTACAATCTTAGCTCTGGGAAAGTCCTAAAAAATATGGAAATAAAATATAGCATAAACTAGATAGGAAGTCATATAAAATTGCTTGGTCTTCCTAATGCTTCCCAACTGAAACAAAATATCATTTGAAATAATTTGGGCCCAGTAAATTACAATATTTTCATGAATTGAATGATAGACAATATACACAATATACTTTAGCACTGAGACCATGGAATCTTGTCCAATTATTCTGGAAAATAGCCATGCAAATTCTTTGTATGGATATTTCAACGAGCATACCTCAACCTATGTAGAATTAGTGTCACTAGTCGGGATTGTAAGAAAGAGTCAAAGGAACTCCATTCCCCCATTGTGATCTTTTAGAAAGTTATCAACTTTAGCATTTTTGAATGTCGGAGTGGGGTCATGAAGTATCAACATTATTCTGAACATTGAAGGTGGTAAAGAGATCCATGATTTCCCTTATATCTAATTAACTCTTCTCTCAGTGTCAAATTTGTCAGCGCACCAGAGGACCAATTCTTTGAAATCATCTACTTCTGACACATATCCATTTAATACCCAATGTCCAAACCTTGTTCAATTTATTTTCATTAGATGGGAGAGTTGAGTACCACTTGTAGGCCCATGGCCACTGAAACTAATGATCTCCTTTTCCAAAGGTGTTGACAGTATCACCAAAATATATTTCTTTCATTTTACTTGAAATATATTACAAAGACTATTTTTCGTGAATAGATGGTGCTTTTGTCAATACAATTTTTTTACAATGAGGCTTTTAATGTCTTATTTAATTTTACCATGTATTTCATTAATTATCAAATCTTGTAGCTCTTAATTCGAAGTTTCCAATTACATAGTTTGATTTAAGATTTATGGTGGGGGTTTTACAAAAATTGTGCCACTTAATAATGGTATTCAATTCATGCGAGTGATAGTTGATGTGGCAATGGAAAATAAATGTCATTCAGAATGGTAATATCATAACAAAATATTTGGAAAATGATTAATTATGGAGGTGTAAAGTGATGACTGGAGAGTGCATTTTGGTTATTTTGGAATTGTGGGATGTAGAAGAAGGAAAGGGATATATGAGGGAGACTCTTGCATTTGCAATCAAAAAATATATTAAGTACCAAAATGATCAATTATGCGGGTTGTGGAAATATGCGAGTTATTTTGAAGTACGCAGAAATGTGGGATGCAGGGTTGCAGAAAGGGGAATGGAAATGAGGGGAACACCCCACATCCACATTAAACAAAAAAATGGTTAAGTGTTGAAAAGGGATACATTATGAGTGATGCGGAAATGGGAAGGGTATTTTTTAGGGTTGTGGGTTTGCAGATTGCAGGACATAGGTATTTGCACGATGAGGGATGACTTAGTCTTCCACAAAAGGAATCCTGCAAAAAAATAAATGACTAAGTGTTAAGATTGTAGAGGGGTGAAAAATAAGCTAAGTATGGGACTTGTGGACTTGGTGGTAGCCCGCTTCGCAACCCACATTTTAGAAAAATGACTAATATAGGATATACCAAAAACAAAAAAAATGACTAAGTATGGACCAATATATAAAATCATTGATCAACAAAGTGGATCAACAACCCTTTACTCATTTGGGTGAATAGACCTTTCATTGATTTCTTATTATCTTTAGTAATCCTCACATGATGTCAAGTATAAATGGGTCATCCAACAAGGGAGAACCTCCCTCTACATCTTCAGTTGTGACGGGGGGGAGTCACAATGACCATCCTCATCACCACTAGTGGGATAGGTACTCACATATCTATGCCTATGACATTTGGTTATTCCATTTAGGGTATGCCTCTAGTTACACAATTTCCTTCCTCTAGTGCACCCAATGGTAGTATTACCTCTATGTCTACGTCAATTCCCACATATGGATTTGTATTTGGTGGGGAGAAAGGCCTTGATTGTATTGTTGGAAGTAGGGTTCCACCTATTTTTATAATCCCTTTTGGTATCTTAGCAATACCAAATGTTGGTTTCTCATTTGGTTGTAATTTTAACCCCGTGTCTAGTCCCATTGTTAGTATTTTTACTGGTGTTGGGGGAAGTTATGTATGTTGGAAATTGTGTTGTCATTGATGTCAAATGTAGAAATTCTTGGATGTAATTGATGTCATAGGTAGGGGGATACTGAAAAATGTTAACGATGAAGATAGGAAGTATGTGATGTCAGGTCCAAGGATCGAACCTGAACCATACAAAACTCTGAGGAAGATAGAGGAAGCTTCATGCTACAAATCAAACCAGATAGAGAAAATCGAGAAGCTGCCTGCACATCTATATATCTTTGTGTGTTGATTAAATTTTGATGAGATCTCGGCTAGGGTGGTCAACAACTAGGTTGCAGAGGTTCAAAGGAAGTTGTGATGATTAAACTTTGGTGAAGTCTTTGTGAGAAGAGAAAGCGTGAGTCATTGATCATTGATCATTTAACAAGATAAACGATATAGACATGAAGATAATGAAGCAAAGGAAAACGACAATATCCCACATGCATAAAAGAAATAGAATTTTAATGTAAACGAAAGAGTCGTGGAACCATGCGAAAGGAGCTAAGTTTAGTGCCAATTTTTTTCATTTTTATGTGAATAATGGAAAACCGAGATTAAATCTTAGATCCAGATCTAATCAGATCCATGACCAGAAGCAGCCCTAAATTCAAAATCTGATGTGATGGTGAAAGGATTTCAGAGTTCAAATTTTCAAAGTATTTAACTTAGGCCATATTGAGACACTCCGACAGAAGAAGCTCTAAATCAACAGGGAACATTGATCTATCAGAGAAATATCGAATAAATATAAACCATTGTTTGGATGGAAAAGAATCTAAATGATTGTGAGCCAGCTTAGATGCCACGTCAACACTGCATCATCCAATACACATGGAAGGAGTCCACGTGGTGGACACATCAGGGTGATGTAAGAAAGCCACAAGATCAACCCCATGTAACGCATTGTATAGAACCAAGTGTCAGGACATGCATAGTGTAAGGTGACATGGAATCCAATGATGGAGGAAACTATGAATTAACAGGAAATGTTCATATATCAGAGCCATAACTATCGGAGGAGGAACGTTGAAAGAGTAGTTTGTGCTCCAATATAAGAGAATTGAATACTATTTCATTCCCAGCCTTGATTTGTGTGATGAAATATTAAGAGCACGGAGGGTCGTCCAATACATGTGAAAGGAGTCCATGTAGAGGACACATCAGTTCCATGTCAGTATCACATCAGATACACATGTCAAACTTCATACGGTTCCATGTAAATACCAAGATAGTGTAACTCACTAACTGGACCACATGTCATAAGCAGATTTGGGCATGTACAAAGGTGACAAGAAGTGTGGTGATTAAGGAAACTTTGAATTAATGACAATCATTGATCTATCAGAGCTATAGTGAGGAGATTTGGACCGTTCATCGGAGCTTATCAATCGATTTTCAAAAGATTGGAGAAGTTTCAAAAATCCAATAAGAGGGGTATCGAAGAATATTCCTTTTCAAAACAGTCGATCGACGTTCAAAAGATTGGGAAAGTTGTAAAACTCCGATGAGAAGGGTATCGAAGAATATTCCCTTCCTCAAGAAAAGTGTTATATCAATAAAAATAAGAAATATGGACTGTTGGTCGGCATGTGAACAAAATGTGATAACAAATGTAGATCTACGTGGGTCCCACCTAGTCATCTTACAAAAAGATTGAGGAGTGAAAATTAGACATCATTCATGTTGAGGGGTAGACATATTTGGAGTTGTTTATTTCCTACTGCGAGGACCATTGGATTCATCGCAGTAATTGTCATCATAGTAGAGTTGATACTCTGAAAATGAAGGACTCTAAGAATAAATAGAAATCATTGATTAATGATATGACGATTGAGGTAGTGTTGAGTATTTAGACTCTTGGTGGTATCGATAAACATGATCATAGATTTACGGTGGATATTGAATGGAAATCTAGATTTGACGGTGGCTGAGTGATGAGGTCCCAAGGGTCCAATAAGCCTAGTGATTTCAATATGATGGATGTTAGATTTGATGGTTGTGATATATCCAAGAATGATCAGATGGCTACTAAGGGTTGTAGTTATACTACATGGACAGAGTGAGATAAGTGGGTGAGATCAATCTAAGATCCAAATCAGATGAATATTGAGTGTCGAAGGGGCATTGCGTAAGACTATTAATTCAATGGGAAGTGAGAATATTGACAGTCGATATTTGATTCATAGTAAGATCCAATGGATGTTGAGTGATAATATGTGTGCCATGAACGGTAAGAAAACATGTGTGTGAAACAAGGAAGGAATTTATGACCAATTGGAAGGATCTTCTTTTAAGCCCAGTTTTAATGGAAACTTGAACCTGACTTGTTGAATACGATTTGGTTGAGAACAAATTCTTGGTGCATGAGATCGAATATATAAATATGCCTGAGTTATGTTGAATGGGTATGGGCGATGAGTGTGGTGTTAATAAGTGAGGCTCTGAGGTTTGTAGGAAAGCATGGAAGTGATGAAGATGATCTGAGATTTGTTGAAAAAAAGGATGAAGCATGCTGCAGAGGTCTTTTGAAGAAAAAATATTTTTTTATGGTGGCAGGGTGGAACAACGAAAGTGATTGGTGTCTACTATAGGTTGGTGCCTGCGAACAATAATATTGTGGGTTGGTTCCCATTGGCTGAGTTGGTGCTCGACAAGGGGATTGGTTTCCCCTATAGGTTGGTGCCTGCAAATATTATCGTATATTGGTTTCTATTGTAAGTTGGTTCTTACAAATGTTTATAAATAAATTTTAATAGTTTTCTCCCATTTGGGTTTCCACTGTAAATCTATGTGTATTGTGTATGGTATGATTTAACTTTTTTTCATTGACTACTAGTAAATAACAAATTTTGATTAAAAAGAAATTTGTGAAAAAAATTATTATGTAATATTGATTCACCCCCTTTTTAGTATTCCAACAATGTCTAGGGGGGGAACTAATGTCTCTAAGGATAATATATGCCCCACCAACACTCCCTTTTCATCAGCTACTAGTCTTGTGCCAGGAAATTATTTTTTGAATACAAAACAAAGGGCCCAATCCTATGGGGACTCTTGTGCTTTAACTTCCTTTGGAAACATTGGTTCCCCTTTTGTTGGACATTGGGTTTATCTCTTCCCACAATTTTCGTGACATGGGTTAACCCCCTCTCATAGATATTAACTCTAGAAATTGTGATGAAGATTAAAACATGTAGTTTTTGGCCTAACGACAATCATAGTCCAACAATTGGAATCAGATAAGGTCATTCAAAAATAGTCTAACCATTGGAAGGTAGATCATGGAGTGCACTAATAATGGAATTCCATTGACTGATGGTAAAAATTATTCCTTCTAGAGTAGAAGGATGAAAACATTTGTGCAAGCACAGGGATTTGATGTCTGGCAAGCAATAGTATATGGATACATGGCTCTTGCCACTCCCCCAACAAATAGAGATGGGAAGAAGCTCAGTGAAAATAATTTGAAGGCTAAAAATGTTATTTTGAATGGTCTAGTTGTTTAAGTAAATGTCAAGGTTATGCATTGTGATTCTACAAAGGATATTTAGAAAAAAATTCAAATGTTTATGAAGGAGATGCCAAAGTAAAATGGGTCAAGCTTCAAACTTATAGAGGTCAATTTGAACAACTGAAAAATGAAGGAAGATGAAGATATTGCAGCTTATTTTCTACAAGTTGATAAAATAGTGAACGATATTAAAGGCTTGGGAGAAGAAATTAAAGAACCAATATTTTTTTTAAAAGTACTAAGGTCTCTTCCAATGATATTTGACCCTAATATTTCAACCCTAGAAGAAAGAGCAGATCTTGCTACGTTTAGCATGAACGAGCTACATGGAACACTTACAAGTTATGAAATGAGAACAGAACAGGATAATCCATCCAATAAGGAAGAAAATTTCAAAGAATCTAAGAAGACAAGAAAGAATAAGAAGAAGTCAAAGTCAAACTGCATTTGCAACAATGATTCAGATGAAGATGAAGAAATATCCAACTTCGTAAGGAAGTTGACGAGAGGAACTGACAAGTACAAAGGTAAGCTTCCTTTAATGTGCTTTAATTGCGGTAAAATTGGTCATTTTGTTGTTAAATGTCCTTATGCTAAGAATTTAGAAAGTGATGAAGAAGAAGTTCCCAAGAAAGAAAAGAAATACCAAAAAGGAAACAAAAATGGAAATAAAAGGAAAGTATTCAAGAAAATCCTCTATTCAAGAGAAGACAGTTCCTCGTCTGATGAGGATGATGATAGTGGTAGTGAATCAGAAAGAGTGTTATTTATGGCATTGGAAACTCAAAAAAATAATGAAGAAGATTATTGTCTGTGTATTTAATTGTCTTATTAAAACATTCAATACTCATCAATCTGGGGCTCGTATGGAATTTGTGATTTGTTGTGTATTGTATATGCAAAAAAAAACTATTATTTGTATGTGTTGTAGTCATAGTTTCAATGATTACTTTGTGGTCAGAGTATAGAAAATTCTCAATCTATGGAAAGGTTCTACATAAATCCACACTTGTAGGAAATTAAATTACACTTGCAGAAAAGAAACACGCAATATCCATAGGTATCAGAAGTATGACTCAACTGTTTCCTGAAGAGACCCTAGATGTGTGCAGTAAAACTGATTGCAAAATTGAAAATCTAAATTACTCTTGCATAAATTGAAATTCACACCATGATTGCAAGAAAACAAAATAACGCATGTTGAAAGGAAATTGATTAACTACTTACTAGAAAATAAATTAACTGAGTCCTCAAAAACATAGCCTAATCCTTCCCAAGATGACCCATGTCATTACCCAGATTGACAAATATAGCCATTGCATTCAGCACAATTATTCAACAACATAAAAGGATGTAACCCAATTTTAAATGCATTTATTAGAAACAACTAAATAAATGAAATCCAACATAAACACAACCTTGTATGAGTAATCTAATTACATGAAAAATTCAAATCAAGAAACTAGTTACAAATAAAATAAAATAAATCATACGTGAATTTATAATGAAAGTACATAACAAGAAATCAAAGCAACCCTCTAAGCTACATGGAACGTTGTTCTGTTGGAGTGGGCCCTGCCTCCATATAACAGAGTGTTAATATTATCCTATATCAACATAAATTAACTAAATTAACTAAGCTAATCGAAAGAAATCAATCTATTACAAATATGCAAGGAAAATAAATCAAATGAATTAATTAAATCACATGCTACAGAAATTAATTGATTAAATGAAAACTCAAATGAGTTAATTAAATCACACCCTATGATAATTATAAAACTACAATTAAAATAAAAACTCAAATGAATTAATTAAACCACACACTACAGAAATTATAAAACTACAATTAAAATAAAAACTCAAATAAATTAATTAAATCACACACTACGGAAATTATAAAACTACAATTGAAATAAAACTAATTGAATTATTCCATTGTCATTTGGACATTGTTCCAAGAGTCCTCCCTGAACAGTGGAGAGAGTACTCTCTTTTATACATAAATTAAATGGAAACTAGAAATAACAAATATCTAAATAAATCCACTTATGGATTTAATAAACCCATAATGGTTACAAAAATTTCTTAAATAACGAATTGTTTCCACGATCCTTGATAACAATTGGCAATAATAAATAACTTGCAACATCTTTTCTAATAATTATCAAACAATAAATAACTCCAAGATATTTTTCTAACAATTAGAAAATAATAAATAACTCCAAGATCTTCACCCCAACGACTCCAACATTCTTGGTTAACCACTCAAACTAATCTTATTAATGATTCCAAGATTTTCTCCATATTTAAAAAAGTTGTTGATGGTCCAAATACATCATGAATCATTAGTTGTAGGAGTAACAATAGCGACAACTTAGAAGTACCAACAGTGGCAATTGGTTCTACAACAATCACAAACTAAACCATTTTTCAAAGACAAATGAAAGATACGTTATTTCTCTAATATTTAACCATAATTCACATGAAATATTGAAGAAATAAAATGGAAATCACCTTGGTTATAAATCTCGCATATAATCATTAATATGAGGTTATGGGTAAGCAATAAGGGATTAAAAACAGGGAAAGAGAATGTAAAAAGGATAACAATTCCATGGCCCAACATCTCCCCCAAACTGAATATGTTGCATGTCTTCATTTAATCCAATACCTTGTATCAACCAAGTTATAGCAACAACATTGTTTTGACAGGAGTAACAACTCTTTGAGAGTGACAACACTTGGGAGTAACAACAAAACTGAGTAACGACAACAACGTTATAACATCAGTAAATCATAACTCATGACATGGTGATATTTTGTGTCATATTATTGGTTCTTGTGTAATAGAAACAAGATTTCCTATTGTTGGTTCTTGTGTAACAATAATAGAACTTTCTCGTGTCATTAATGTTGAAAACTATTGTTGTCCACTGAAAAATGATTTTTTTTGTTGTACGTACCCAAACTCAATGATGAAGACATATTTTTTTGTAGGAATGGCTTCTATAGCAGCTTCTTCTGTTGTAGGTTCTTGTGGGGAATTCCATTCCTTTCTGGGCGATGATTTTTCCTCTCCCCCAAACTGAAAAAAAATTATATCGGTCGAGAAAACAGTGTTGTTCCAAGTAAGAAATGTGCAACAGTCCATCCCCCAAATTGAGAATGTTGCATGCCCTCATTCAATCCTATACCAGGTTGAATGTTGCTTCTATTTTTCAATGCACAGTAACCAAAACCAATATGCTTGTCGAATTGATGATGCTGATAAAATATAACATGTTTTCCAAATAGCACCCTGAAATCTCTTCAAGCAATGGCTTCAAAAGTAGTCCTCGAGTGATTTTAGAAACTCTAGTGGGGTTGCAACAATTAAACGACAAGTTACAACAAGAAAATGATGAGTTACAACAAGAAAGTGATGAGTTACAACAAACGAATAACAACAAACGAGTAACAACAAGTGAATCATAGCAAGAAAGTATCAACAAGTGCATCATATCAAGAAACAACATATTTGAGAATGTGGCATTTGATGCAAATAGTAATCCAAAATGAAGATATTTTTTGGTCAGTATATTGATCACCATCGACTAATGAATCTTCCTACCAAAAATCATAGCAACCTAATGCACAAATCCCAATATATAAAAAATAAGATGTTATAAGTGAGTAACAACATGAGTTGCAGAAGTAGCAGCAAACATTTTAAGCCATTTTCTCACAAAATACAATTTGGGTTTCGACAAATTTTTTCAAGAAGATTTTTACTATTCCAACACTTCTCCACACCATCTGATGCACGAACCTCAAGATATAGGAAAAATGGATGAAGGTGATGATTCTTAATAATTCAACAATTGTGAAATGGGTTAGTGAGAAATTTATTGAATTTGTTCATTTGGCTATAGTGCTTCTCTCCTCCAAATTTCGTGAAAACACAGTTCACGGTTTACAAGATATCACCAATACAATTTTTGCATTTAAAAAAAAATGTGAATGAGTGAATATTGAGAAATTACCATGAACCTATTTTGATTTTCCTTGGCATCTTGATCCCATTTTTCCACTGTGAGATCCCATGGAGTGGAAAGAAACCCCTATCTCCCCCAAACTAAATACACAACATGTCCTCATGCATATTTTACCACAAAAATATGTTCTCTTCTTCTATTGTTGGTTCTTGTGGAGCAACAATAGTGTATTTTTGCCTACTGCTTGTTCATGTGTGGAAGCAACAAGTTCCTTTACTAATGGTTCTTGTGTGGCAACAAAAAAGAATTATTTTCCCTTACTAATGGTTCTTGTGTGTGTAACGACCCCTTTGTTACGACTAAAAGCGAAACAACAGTGCAATTTTTTTTTGAAAAAAACAGGAGAACAACGACGATTACAGCTAGACGACACAAATGACGGTGAGCACCATGCCCATAGAATAGGAAACAACAATTAAGACTCCACACACAGGCATAAGGGTGACTGGGCAAAACATGCATAGAATAACATGGAGAATCGACTACCCGTCCGACACAACACGACCACGCCTACAAGTTGAGGGAAAACCTCCCCATCCCTACACAACAGCCTAGACGAGCAAGATGAGAACCTCAAGGTGCACCAACCTAATGCCTGAAAGCGTTCAACCCATGCACCAAGCAACTTGCAACACCCGACAACTCACACAGAACGCACCGACTCCGACCAAGGTCTCATTCGTCGCTATCCCACAGGGCACACCATGATCCCCGCATCAGGAATCATATCGTTCCCAGGTGATAGATGTGTCAATGACCTTGGCGCAAACATAAGCTATCTGGACCAAGGACTCTAGGAAATTCCAACACGCTAGGAACCGAATAGTGACTATGAGACTATACCTACCCCCACACAAAAGGTCGACAAGACATAAGAGGACGAAGAGAAGGGGTGACGCCAGCCCACACGACATCGTCCCCTACCCCACCAATCACCTAGGCTAATCGGTCCATGATTACATTCTAACTTAACATGGGTTCCATCCTAACAGGGCACGTCAAGTTGCAAATTGTTTTGGCATAGATTATCGATCTACTTTAGCAAGTCTAATTATAAATCGGTCTTTAACTTAACATCAAATTAAAATTAGATACAATCCAATCGACCATTCTACATTATACCTTAGTCATTAAATTCAATCAATAACATCAATTACGAATCAGTTTGGCAATTCTGCATCACAATTTAATCATCAAATTCGATATAAATAACATCGACTATGAAACAATTCAGCAATTATGCATCACAATTCAATCATTGACCACAATTTAATTTAGTGATTTTAACCTCTACTTGGGTCAATACTTACTAAACTATTTAATCATTAATCATAGTCTAAATGGGCAATTCGATATTAATCCAAATCTCCATCCAACTAGCCACCAACTTAATTAACAACATTAATGATTTTATGGTAGGATGCTACCATTATAACATTGATGAACAATTAAATATCAACATGTGGTCTGTCTATATTGACAGAACCAATAATACTACCTGTCTTATTGATAATGAGAAGGAGACTTCTAACTATTAACTTCGATGTATTAATTAACAAGGCAATTAGCATAGCTATTACTTGACCATTAATATAGAAAATGACAAGGCAGTTGACATAACTGTTAACAAATAATTAATAGCGAAATAACAAGGCCATTCTCATTATTGTTATCATAACGAGTATGATAGCAATGACAATGCAATTAACACTTTAATTAACATAACCATTAGTAAGGCAACGTCAAGGCAATTAAGGTAACAACAACAATCAATATAATACTGACCAGGCAATTAATAAAACCGTAACAAGACAATTAATATATCATTA
>ML821728.1:34323-71919 GCA_009831015.1 Picea engelmannii | reverse complement strand
AAAAAAGGATAAAATTTTACCACTAGCATGATTTAGACCTAGACCTTAATTTTCGTGATGGGTGACATTTTATTAGGGAAAATGTTTTTTTTAAATTCTTATCACATTGTTCATCCTAAGGCCGTCTAGGTTCATTCATTTATCAAAACAACGCGACATACCCTTCAGGACGCACTAGGTGCTCCAAGGGTGCCACTCGCCTCATTTGTTCCCTTGCGCAACGTTCCCTTCAGGACACACTACGTGCTCCAAGGGTGCCACTCGCCTCTTTCAATTTTTCTTGCGTGACATGCCCTTCAGGATGCACCACGTGCTCCAAGGGTGTCACTCGCCTCTTGACTGAATTGGTAGACATCAAAACCCCCTAGAGTCAATACTCCGCCAGGTGAACTTGTGGGAGACTAAGGGGCTCTAAGGAATAAGGCCCTCGCCTTATTGTGCGCCCCTTAGAATCATCGTGAGTGACTGTCGCAGTCTACCCTCATGGCATCGTGGGTCCTCTCAAACTAGGTAAACGTTAACCTATAGTTCGAGCCACGGTAGGAGTGCTAGTAGGTTATGGCAGGGTTGTTCTCCACACCTCTCCCTCAACATCTCTAGTAGTCATGGTTGACCCCTTTACTCCACATGTGAGTCTGGTCGGAAATATATCGTTAGCCTGCATCATCAAAAGATCATGTCAGAATATATCCATATCATATCATCTAATTAGATGCACTAATATCATAGTAAAACAATCAAACCCCCAATGGTACACTCCCTAACTTGATCCGGAGTCCAAGGGGTTCAATCGATGCCTCTGCATCCTCGAGGTCCAAAATCCTGCACACTCAGTAAAACCGAGTCAATAGCACCTGTCTATGTCAATGCAGTTAAACCATGTCATCAACCCAAAATGCCTCATAATCAAAATCAAATGTTTTAATAGCATAATAATCTAGATCACTTGCGAGCAAGTGTCCTCTAAGAATAAGTTTGCTCAGTGCGCCAGAGCGGGATGTTACAGTGTGGAAGGAGCAAGCTCTTTTACTGTTGGTTCTTGTGTGGCATCAACAAATCCTTTTATTATTGGTTCTTGTGGGGCAACAATAGGATAGCTCATAATCCTTCTTATGCATGTATATCATAATGGAGTTGACAAATAATAGTGAGGGACTAATATGGGATGTAAAGGTGATGATGCTTCCCCCCCAAAACAGAAGATATTTTCCACCCCCAAGGAATGGAAAAAGATGAGGAAGTGGGACATATACCTTAGTGATTTTCCAAATACAAATCCATAACATCCAATGAATCATTATTAAATAAAAAAGAAAGAATCATACTTGCACCTACCTATGAAGTCCATAGTGTTTGTAGTATCATCCTGATTTGATATGGTCACAATGATGCAGAAACTTTGCAAGGAAGAGCATTGTGGAGCTTGGGACATGTAGCACAAACTTCTGATGTAGCAATCAATCTTGGAAATATTTATTCATCTTGGAGATCATTATTCATAGAGAAACACGTGTATGATAACCTGATATGGTCCACAAGAAAGAAAAATATGGAGTGTAGAAATTTGGAGCACAACATGATTTGTAGATTGAGATCTGGAACAACCTTCTTGGAAATCTTTTTTCAGAGAGAAACCAGAACTTGAAAATGAACTTTTATTTCTTATTTGCAAATCTTGTCCACCAACAAGATGGTTTTCAAACAAAATCTATCTAACTGTACCCAGAGGGTTTTCATAGTCGGAATTTATATTCCCGAGGAATGCCTGCTAGCAAGCTAGTTTTCAATCATTCCAAGGTCTGATGGTGCCCGAGACAGGTTTTTAGCATCAAATTTATTAAGGAAGTGAATGAGATAATAGGGCGACTCAACATTGTAAGTGATCCAAGTCACTTTATTTCATGGGTTAGGGATGGGTGAAGAATAATATAGGAAGTGATGATGTTGAAGATATGGCTTGATAGTAGTGGAAAAGTTTAATCTTCAAGGGAAACCACATAAACAAGGAATTATCTCCATCATGCAATTATTCCAAACTGGGAAGGTGGAAATGCATAGGCATATAATGGTACTGATGAATGAGCACAAAAAATGCTAGGTCTTATGAAAGGATTCATTTGTAGCAAGGATGTGGGAAATGTGGTGATGGATATTGATTCTATGGTATTGGTCTTATCTTTATCTTCAAACCAATTCTCCATTTGTCTTGTTCTTCGATCCATCTGCAGCGTTGATGAAAAAGTTGGTACAACAGTGAAACAATAAGGAAAATATAGCAACATGTATCAACATAAGTGGAACTGTAATAGAATCATTAAGTATAATTATAGGTTCAAGAATGGATATGGAGGATGTCTAGATAGTATTCACCCTGTTTTGCATGAAATTTTGTCTTCAAGAATCACTTGTGCATGAATTGACTCCCTTAGTCTTTTGAGGACTTGAAAAAATAACACTTACCTACAATAAAACATGAGATCATGGAATAAGAGGGGTTAATTGTATCTCTTCATCCAAGAAATACACAAGAAAACAACAATTATTAATTACTTATAAAACAAATCCAACAAAAAATGAAAGAAGAAAAATTCATTTTATACCTGTTGAGGAGTGGCGGACGCCTTAGACTAATTGGTAGTATTTTATTGATAAATTATTCATTTGTCATCTAATTTGAGTGATTCCAAAGAAAAATGAAAACCAATTCATGGGGATAATTACAATAGAAACATGTTTTAAAAATGTCTTAAGGTGATATGCCAAATCTGCTGAAGAACATCCTGCAAGATAGAGTTGTTTTTGAATTCCCGCCTAGACCAACATTCATTAAATTGAGTACAAAATTTTATTTTGATGTCGGATTGACTTGATTAAAATTGGATATGAAATCATATTCACATTTTTATCTCCAATAGAAACCATTTTTGAATAAATTAATATTTGATGGTTCAAATATGTCAATGAACAACTAGGAAAATAGAGTTTTAGGAGTGCTGATTTAGGATAGGCAGTAAGTATTTTGGGTGTAAATTTCTCATATGATATAAAAAATGAGTGATTCCACTTGAATTATAAACTATATTCACAAGCGAATATACCTTAGGAATAGATTTGAAATATTTATCAATTTAGGCATCCAAAAATTGATTGTCCCAACTCTATTCCTAAGTTTCCTACTCTACACCCAGTCAATGTTTTGGTCATAAAGTTTTCATTTGAGATCCAAATTAAGTGATTAAAATTGGGTTGGAAGATATAATTAAAGGGATTTTTAATATAGAAACATGTTTAAAAAAAAATCCCATTTTCTCTCTCAAAACATGATTGTCTTGACAGTGTTTTCAGTGAATTCACCAAGCCAACATGCCATATAATTCAATAAATAAGAGATAGCTCCCAAATTGTGATCCAAATAGGTGTGAATGTTTGTAGACATATAATTTTTTATGGAATACATCCACAAACAAAAAATATTCAATGATCTAGTGCCTATATTGTGTGACATGACCTATACAAGATCTGGGGCAAAATGAAAAAAAGAACACCTAAATAAGAGAAAAATCAAACATTTAGTCAGCATGTGGCATAAGAATAATGGGATCCTGACATAACCATCGGGAAAATACATTAAGTTCCCTATTATCTCAAATATGAAATTGGTATAGTGATATCCTGACATAAACACCACGAGGATTCAAGAGAGTCCATGGAGTGTCTCACTACCCATGAAATAGTGGCCACAATGAAATTGTGATTTTTGTATGAGGATGGATTTGAAAGTTTAATTAAAAAAACATATTACCATCATCAAGCCATCAAGTAGTGTGCATTTGAAATTATGCCCAAGATCAAAGAGACTATGTGTGGGAAGAGGTAATCAATGGAGAATCAAGGGTTGCAAAAAGGGTGTAAATGAAGAAGTATGGTTTAATGAATAGAAGGGGAGGCAAATGATAGGAAGAGGTTGAGATAAAGAAGATAATGAGGAAATAATGAAAAGAGAAAGGAGAGAAGAGGCGATAGGGGAAAAAATTAATAAGAAACAAAAATAAAAGGAAAGGGAAGAAAGAGGGGAAGAAGAGATAAGATGGAAGAAGGGATCTTAAGAGCAAGAAAACAAGGGAAGAGATGAAGAGTATATGATTAGGGATGGAGTAGAATGGGTAAATAATGAAATGAGACTAAAAACTTCAACAACCCAAAATTATACATAAAATTGATGGAAATTAACCTCATACCTTATTGATCAATCTAGACTCTTGATTGAAGGATTGTACTTCTCCTTGCACTTTCTTCAGTAAAATTCTCATTCACTAATGCCTTCTTCCTTTTTCCAACTTCCTCAAAAATACAGATCAAGCCTTTGGAATTTACTCTTATTGGTCTTCATTCTAACAAGAGTAATCATCATCAGATGAGTTGGATTACTACATTGTTATCTTATCCTGCCTGGTGTCACAACAATATTCAACCACCGATGTTGCAGCAGTCATGGTAGAACATGTAACCTTCTTGTCGACTTGAAAAAAAAATTAGTACGATGATTGACTCTTACTAAACCGGGTGATTTTTGGAGTTCTTTTCTTTTATTCTATAATCCTAAAAAATAAACACACCTCACCTACTTATCAAAACAACAACAAAAAAATGAAATTGATACTAGAAAGAATATTGCACCATTGACAGTTCCCCAACAACGACGCCAAAAATGTCGGTGTATTTAATTGTCTTATTAAAACATCCAATACATTTAACTATCAATATGGGGCTTGTATGGGACTTGTGAATTTTCGTTCATTGTATATGCAGGAACAAGTATTATTTATGTGTTGTAGTCATAATTTCAATGACTACGTTGTGGTCAGAGTATAAACAATTCTCAAGCTATGGAAAGGTTCTACAGAAGTCCACACTTGCAGGAAATTAAATCACACTTGAAAACAAAAAACACACAAGATGCATAGGTATCAGGAGTATGACTCAATTGTCTCTTGAAGAGACCCTGACTGTGTGCAATAAAACTGATTGCAAAATTGAAAATATAAATTACTCTTGCATAAATTGAAATTCACACCACGCTTGCTGAAAATAAATCATGCATGCTGAAAGGAAATTGATTAAATACTTGCTTGAAAAGAAATTAACTAAGTGATGCAGGAGCATCCTACCTCTAAAACCAACCTTGTTTGACTAGACCTAGGGGTCTTAAGTTTGTTGTTTAAATGTTTGAAATTCCTATCTTTTGTGGAATTCTATAAGAATGTATAGGATTGATATTTGATTGAGAATGTATGTAATTGAGCTAGTTCTCGATAGTTGAGAGGAATTAGAGAAATATTAGGGTGATTATATCTCTCTTGAGTGCATTGTGGATCAAGAATGAGGATTTAGTGGATCTAGAGGATCCTATGGATTTGTATGAGGGTTTTTAGGATCTGAAATAGAGTGTAGTTTCAAAGTATTTATGTATTAAAATTGTAAGTGTTTGGGCATGTTTGGTGTGGCCAAACGAATGTAGAAACGGGCCAAGGAGAGTGGCCAATCGAATGAGGAATCATGCCATAGAGGGAGATGAGAAAAGGCCATTAAGAGGCCTTATGTAACTTATATGTACAGTCTTGTATGAATGAGGAATGAAATCACTTTATTTTGAGTGTTGCATGGAATTGGTGTATTGAACCTTTGTAAACTGTGTGAGTGTTTAAATATATGTTAGGTTGAGTGATGCAGGTTTTTATCTCTGAACAATGAGAAATCCCTCTTAGTATGTACGTGTAGGTTCCAGAATTGGAACAGGATATTTTTTGTAGGTTGGGTTGATATTGACCATCAGTCATCGAAGAGATCGATGTCCCAATTATGATTATGAACTAGTAGAGTTCGTAGACTAGATCAATGGAAGTCAGAACGAGCAGAGATCGATTCTCGTTCTATGTGCAGGTCGATACAGAGTTTAACATATGTATAAAGGTGTCATATAAAAACAACCATCATATCCCATCGGGATCCATACTAGTCATAGAATCCATTGGATTGGAAATAGACGAGAAAGAGTGAAGTTTAGAAGTTCTGACATCCAACAGTCTGGTGGCGAGAGTAATACATGGTTGTCCATTCCAAACCCAGAGAAATGGGGCATAGCTATATCAAGAGTATGAAGGTGAGATGAATTTAAGGAGAGGCAATCCAAGCCTTTGAAACAATGGTGAACAGATTGACGGTGGAGATCTACATAGAAAATCAGATCGAGGATTGAGATCCTATCAGATCTCGTCCATCAAGACAAACTGAAAAAGGGGGAAGTTCAAACCCTTCCAATAGTTTGATATCGACATACGTAAGCACATGTAAGAAACCACTCAGATGGTGACATGTGGCCCACATGGAGGATGACATGTGTCAGTGTCCATCCAACAATTAGAGAGTTTGAAAGTCACAGATCGAGGTGACACGTGGAATATTAGTCACCATCAACACATGGTAGATCCATGTCATCAATTTCATATGGTTAGTGACACATAATACCATATCGGGGTCATGTGAGATCTTTATGAGTTAGAACCTATGGTGATCCAGTGTCGATATATGCCACCACTTGGAAGGTGACACGAGGTGTAATCGTGAGGACAATCCAACCATTTGCTTAGAACTCAATCAAATGTCTATGTTGATCACAAGAATTAAATTTTCCTACAAGTTAATCCACCAAATCGGGATGAGAAGGGAGCAAGTTCGCGTCGTTTTGGGAAAGTCCAGTATCTAGCATCGACACAGTCTTGATGCATAGTCACATGGAGTAAGTGCAAGCCATAAGCTCTTAAGGATATAATCCTGAGGATTTATCACTCGGTCACAAGGAAATAGTGTCTATATAGGAACGTGAAAATTATGAGGCGTAAACAGAGTTAGTCCAAACTTTGGTAAGGAGATTTGGCCCGTACGAAAATTTGGAGAGTTGTTCTACTTCAGAACTGGCATAGAATTTTAATGAAGAATTATGCACCTGTGGGAAATAATAGGGCGGGATTTCATCATTATGTCCTTTAAATCAGAGCCTAATCCTTTCTAATATGATCCATGTCATTACCTAGACTGACAAATATAGTCATTGCATTAAGCACAGTTATTCAACAACATAAAAGGATGCAACCCAATCTGAAATGAATTTATTAGAAACAACTGAATAAATGAAATCCAACATAAACACAACCTCGTATGAGTAATCTAATTACATGAACAATTTGAATAAAGAATCTAGTTACAAAATTAAATTAAATTAATCCTACGTGAATTTATAATGAAAGTACAAACAAGGAATAAAAGAAACCATCTAAGCTACACAACTCTTTGTTCTATTGGAGTGGACCCTACCTCCATAGAACATAGTGTTTATATTATCCTATATCAACATAAATTAACTAAATTAACTAAGCTAATCGAAAGAAATCAATCTATTACAAATATGCAAGGAAAAAATCTAATTAATTAATTAAATCAGACGCTACGGAAATTGATTAAAATGAAAACTCAAATGAATTAATTAAATCACACACTACGAGAATTATAAAACTACAATTAAAGTAAAAACTCAAAGAATTATTTAGATCACACAATACATAAATTATAAAACCACAATTAAAATAAAAACTCAAATGAAATAATTAAATCACACACTACGGAAATTATAAAACTACAATTGAAATAAAAACTCACTGAATTATTCCATTTTCATTCATACATTGTTCCAAGAGTCCTCCCTGAAAAATTGAGAGAGTGTTATGTTTTATACATAAATTAAATGGAAACTTGAAATAACAAATATCTAAATAAACCCACTTATGGATTTAATAAATACATAATGGTTACAACAATTTCCTAAGTAACTAATGGTTTTCATAATCCATGCTAACAATTAGCAATTAATAAATAACTTCCAAGATCTTTGTTAATAATTAGCAAACAATAAATAAATCCAAGATATTTTTCTAACAATTAGCAAATAATAAATAACCCCAAGATCTTCTGCTCAAGAATTCCAAGATTCTTGGTTAACCACTCAAACTAAATTTATTAATGATTCTAAGATTCTTTCCATATTCAAATGGTTGTTGATGGTCCAAATACATGGAAGGTATTCATGGTTGAAGATAGATTTTCATGGATTTGCAAATCCATACATGGAGTCTTGTAAATAATGTAACTTACAAGTAACAACAAACACAAGTTACAACAAATTGTAAAAACTTGATTTCTCAAAAAGTACAATCTGGGTTGTTGATATTTTTTGAAGATAAGCATATTTCGACTCGATAAAGCCTCGTACAATAAATCTCAAGTACCCATATTGTGAATCTTCATTTGTAGGAGTAACAACAATGACAACATAAAAGGAACAACAGTGTTGGTTTGTGACAATTGGTTCTGCAACAATCACAAACTAAACCATTTTTCAAAGATAAATGCAAGATATGGTATTTCTCTAATATTTAACCATAATTCAAGAAATACTGAAGAAATGCAATGGAAATCACCTTGGTTCTAAATCTCACATATAAGCATTAAAATGGATCAATAAGCATTAATACGTGGTTATGCGTAAGCAAGAAGGGATTAAAACTAGGGAAAGAGAATGTAAAAAGGATGACAATTCCATGACCCAACAATTATGAAGAAGAAGGTGAAGTAGATATTGAAGCAGAATTAATCAACACCTTAAGTGAGATAAAAAGAGAAAGGAAGAAAAACAAGTCACTCAAGGAAGATTTGTAAAATTCCCAAGTAGATTTACCAGGAATTTAATGTATTATTGTTTTTCAGATTGTGGTATTTTGTCAAGCAGTTTGATGTCTTTGCCTTCTAAGTTTCACTCGGGTTGATTTATAGAGTTTTTACAACAAGTAAATCAAGGAAATATAGAAACAATGGAAACAAAACTAGATACAATAGAAATACCATAAGAAAACAGCCAAAAATACCTTAGATCTACATTTTATTTAAATATATAGTTGACCTCAGTACAAGAGATGGACAGATCTAGAATAGAGATGGAAGAATAATGTGTGTGGTTGATAGTATCTCCAAGATGAAATAACAATAGAGAGATATAAGCACTCATGAACTCAAAATAGTTGCATACAATATCAGAAAGATCAATTTCTTTCCCTTATTTTATATAGTTGGTTGCTCTGGATGAGTTGCACCCCTCTCTAGCTGGAAAATCTCCTAGGAATTTTAGCCCTACTAGATCTGGCCTCCAAACTCATGAAAATAGATACAAATATATATATCGGAAGATGGTAATCTCATAAGAATAGATTTCATGGATGTAGCTATAGATTATGACCCCCCAAAGCTCTGTATCTCTAAGGAAAAGTGTTCCCTCCTTCAGAAATTTGATTAGCTTCAATAATAAATAATTATGAGGTGATAAACCCACAAAAAATGAAGATAAAAGTCACCCTATGGATGGAAAAACATCATGTGGTGATATCTACTCTAGATCCAATATCCTCTAAGAAAAACGATGTTATCTTCCCTTGGCAGTGTGCCCGAATCCTACAGAAACCCTCAAAATGGTGCCATGTCTCCACAAATCAACATTACAAAATGATCTAGAACTGTGTATAATGGTGAGGGTGGAATATTTCACCACCTTGTCCAAGATTGGATCAGGAACAGAGGAATATTTCACCTCATTGTTGATCTCTAGGGTTTGTTCACTCAAAACCCTCAAAACGTCCAAGTTGTAGAGCTCAAAGATGCAAGTGATAAATGATCAAGAATCAACTGAACAATTCACCCTCCTTCCTTTTATCCCACCTATTAATTCTCACTTAAATTATCATTTTGGATTTCTAAGGTTCTTTTCTCCAATTATTTCATAAATCCACTTTACCTTTTTCTTTTTAATCTTTATCACCTTTTGACAATAAATTAATTATTCAGTGACCCCACTTTTTGACCCTCTTAGTCCCATTTTTATTAATGATACTATATCTTAGGGGGAACAAAAATGATACTAAGTACCCCATGGTCAATATCACATGAAAGGGGACGTTATAATCTCCCCTGATTGAAATTGCTTTCCCACAAGAAATTTTGAACCTGGATGTTGCAAGACTTGTTCACCCTCCCAAGTGACATCCTCTATTGGAAAAATTTTCCATTTGATCAAATATTCATTGATGCTCCTTTTTCTTAGATTTTTCTCCCTCATATCCAATACCTACTCTAGTATCAAAATCAATTTTCCTTCCTCATCAACAGGAATAAATTATTCATTAGTAGTAACATGTTGTCCCAATTCTTTCTTTAGACATGACACATGGAAGACATTATGAATCTTCCTCTCTGGTGGTAACTCTAGCTCATATTCAACCGCCCCCACCTTTATGATCACCCTATATGGCCCATAAAAATGAGTTTTTACCGTCTCAATTCCACTCCTTTTGATGGATGAATTCCTATATGGTTGAAGCCTTAGATAGACTAAGTCCCCTACCTCAAAACTGCACTCCACTCTATGTTTGGCTGCATAAAAATTTTGTTGGTTTTGGGCTCTTTGTAAATGATCCTTGAGCTCCCTGAGTATGTCTTGAATTTCATGTATCCGCTCCTTATCCATATGGGCTCTATTATCCACTAAAGTGATCTCCATGAAGGAGAGGGAAACATAACCATATAGAGCTTTGAAAGGAGACATATCAATGGACATGTGGTGAGTGGTGTTGTAACAATACTCACCCAAGTGCAACCACTTGACCCACACTCTTTGTTGTCTTGGCACATAATTTATTAGGTACCCTTCTACCCATTTGTTAACTATTTCAGTTTGACCATATGTTTGTGGATGATAGTTGGTGCTAGGGGTCAATTTTGTCCCAACAAGTCGAAATAACTCCTGCTAGAAAGTACTTATGAATCTATTGTCCATGTCACTCACAATACACTTAGGTGGCCCATGTAAACTAAAATCTTCTCTGAAATATAAGTCTTCTATATGTGATGCACTATACTCCATGTATATGGAAAAAAAAATGAGCAATTTTTTTCAAGCAGTCTACCACTACAAAAATGACATCCTTCCCCCGTTCCCTGGACAATCCTGTAATAAAATCCATAGATATCCTTTCCCATTTGTGCTCTGGAATGGGAAGAGGTTGTACTAAACATTCTGGGTGGGTGTATTCATCCCTTTTTTTCTAACATGTGACACACTCCCTGATGTGGCACATAATGTCCTCCTTGAGGCCCCTCCAAGTGAATATTTCTCTAATCTGTCTATAAGCCTTGAGGAACCCATGATGTCCTGCTAGTGGTGAGATATGAAATGCTTGCAACATATTTTCCTTAAACTTGGATTCATGGACCAAATATATATTTTCTTTATAGTATATGATATCATCCACAATTTTGTACATGTCATCCTGGACTTGACCATCCATCAATTTGCATGCAAACTTTTTTTTTGAGTATTCCACCAACAGGTGTGATTTCCATTCAACTAATATCTCCGACATGGAATAAGTTGGGGGTCTTCTAGATAAAGCATTTTCTACTACATTTCTTTTCTTAACAAATTCTATGTCAAACTCATAGGCTTGGATTTTACTCACCCATTTATTGTACATGTCATCCTGGACTTTACTATCCATCAATTTGCATGCAAACTTGTTTTTTGAGTATTCCACCAACAGGTGTGATTCCCATTCAACTAATATCTCTAACATGGAATTATTGGTCAGTTGTGACTAATACTCATGGATATGGGTCATAGATTAATGACTTACACTATGCAGTTAATCCCGAAAATAATATCTATCACCCATTTATGTTGCCTCTCACTAATATCCCTCTTCTCAAGAAAGTATTTGAGGTTGTTATGATCAGTTCTGACTACAAATTTCTCTCCCACCAAGTATTGTATAAATTTGGCTAGTGCATGCATGATGGCTAGCATCTCCTTATCATATATGGTGTATAATAACTTAGGCCCTCTTAATTTTTTGCTCTCAAAAGAAATAGGATGTTTTTTTTCCATGACTATATCCCCAACTCCTTCCCTTGATGTGTAACACTCTAATATGAATGGCTGGGAAAAATATGGTAAAGTTAGGAATGGAAAAGTGCTCATGACCTTCTTCATTTTATCAAAATTTAGTTGTACTTCATCACTCCACTTGAATGCACCCTTTTTTGTCAAATCAATCAGTGGTGCGCATAGTTGTGAAAAACCTTTAATAAACCTCCTATAATAGCTGCAAATTACAAGGAATCCCTTGAGCTTTGTAAGTGTCTTAGGTATGGGATAATCTAAAATAGCTTGGATCTTATCCTCATGAACCTACACCCCTTTTTCCCCAATGATGTTCCCCAAGTATATTACCTCTGTCATCCCAAGTTCGCACTTGGACTCTTTTGCGTACAGTGATTGTTATTCCATGATGTTTAAGATCCCATCCACATGCTTGAGATTATGTTCCGAAGTTCTGATATATATCAACAAATCATTGAATAAAATCGATAGAAACTTCCTTAATTTCTTATTGAATATATGATTCAAACATGATTGGAAGGTGGATATCACATTGGTTAGTCCAAAATTCATAACTAAAAATTCATAATGCCCATAGTGACACCTAAAAGTTGTCTTGTGTATATATTTCTCCCTCATCATAATATGATGGTATCCTAAGTGTGGATCATTTTTTGTGAAATATACTGCCCCGTGAATCTCATCCAATAGCTCATATATCCTTGGAATTGGGTACCTATTTTTTATTGTCTTTTTATTTAAGACTATGTAATCAATACACGTGCACATTGTTCCATCCTTCTTTTTGACCAACACAATGGAAGATGTAAATGGGCTTGAGCTTGGCCTAATATGCCCCATGTTCAAAATTTCATTGATGGATTTCTCAATTTCATCCTTGAATTTATTTGGGTGCCTATATGGTGTGGTAATGATAGGTTTGGCACCTTCCTCTATTTCTATAATCGGTACAAAGATTTTGTATGGTGGTTTTCTTGGGGGAATATATCCAAAAACCCTCTCATGCTTGTCAATTATCCTCTGTATGTCTAGTGAGTAGTGTTGGCACTTATCCTGAGTGTTTTGGGTGATAACTAAACACTCTATTGCATAATCCATGTCCCCATGCCTGGAAACAACCTCCATGCTCTTTTTTGAAACCACCTTGGGTTTATTCTTTGTCATGCCCTTCAAGTTAACCCTTTTTCCTTCTTCATAATTGAAGGACATATCCATGGTATTGTATTTGGTAGTGATGGGTCCCAAGGTGCTAAGCCATTGAACTCCCAGTATTACATTAGTTTTTGGAAGATCCATCACATAGAAATCCTGAGTTAAGTTGTGCCTACCAAAATTGAGGCTCATCATGGGAATATACTTGTCACATGGCATGGTATTCTCTCCTGCTACCTCCACCAAAAATTCCTCAAAATCTTCAATGGGTAGATTTCTCATATTCACTAAAGAAGCATCAATGAAATTATGGGAATCCCCACCATAAATAAGCACAGTGACCCTTTGTACTTGAAGGACTCCTCTTATCCTGAAGGTACTAAACTTTTGCATCCCATTGATGGATTTTGTTACAGCCTTCTTGATCCCTACTGCGTTGTGCACTATCTCATCCTCCCTTTCCTTATGTGTGTGCTCAATTTTTTCTTGGGTCACATCCATATTTTTAATATGTACAACATCATCTTCCTCCTCACTATCTAAAAGAACCTCTATGTAGTGTATTTTCCCTTTTCCCATGCATCTATGCCCTAGATTGCATGGTTCCTTGCAAGTATAAAAGGGTTGCTTCTGTCTCAACTCCCTTCTTGTGGATTCATCAAGTTTTCCCTTACCCTTTTCAACCACTCGTTGATCTCTTCCTCTTGTAGCAAGTAGGGGTCTTGGAGTAAACATGTTTCTGGAAGTTGCTCCCTCCAAATCTCTAGTATTCCAAATTGCATATTGTAGTGTGGTAGGCTTAAAATCCTTGACCCAACCACGCAAGGGTTATGTTAGCCCTTCGGAAAATAGTATCATCAACCTAGATTCTGACACATATGGAACCATTATTTTTATTCTCTGAAATTCTTCTATGAATGTCTCCACTAAACATGTATGTCTAAGTTGTGTGAGCTCTCTGAAATGTAGTTCTCGATCTCCCTTATAAAACCTATCTATGAGCCTTTGTGTGAAATATGCATATAAGGTAATGTGTGCATGCCCCAAAGTTTTCATTCCATGATACCACCACTCATGGGACTTGCCCTCCAAATACAAGGTAGAAAATTTGATGGAATCCAAGTCCATCATTGGGTTTAGCTGAAAATAAGCATGCAGATTGTGTACCCATTCTTCCGTTGAATGTTTTTTTTCCCCATCAAAGGGGGGAATCTCCATTTTTCCTTCTTTTCACCCTAAATCATTGTTTACCCTATGAGAATCTCTAGGCATGCCTCTATATTTGATTCCACAATATTATACCAATGTAACCCTCCTCTTGAATCCTGCACTTAATGCTACATACTCCCTCTCATACTCCTCAAATTTGTCTTCCACCTCTATTCGTCCTGGAATATGGCCATCCTGTTGCGATGCATCAAGAAAACTAGGCATGTGAGGCTTGGGCATGATCCTGCTACTTCTTGACACCTTGTTGTTTGCACCCCAAAATAGATTTGCCCCTCATTGTGGGCTCAGTGACTAGTCTCTCCATGATACCTCTCTCTTCCATGGGATCCACTATCCCAATTGTTACCCCCATTATTTTGTGGCTCTCTACAATGAGACATGTGCATGAGAAAATATGAAATATTATTTTTCCTTTATTTCAAGGTGGTATGTATATCTGACAAGGTATTTTTTAGCTCATTTTGTCCCCTTGACAAGTTCTCTTGTGTCTCTTGCAATTGATTTTGTAAGTCAAATTGTGTCCTATTAATGGAGTGCTTCATTTCCTGAACCATTTTTTCCTAAACTTCCTTATCATTACCATCTCTTGTTTCCTATCTCTCCCCCATGCTTCTTTCTATCTCTTCTCCTTCTGATGTCTCTAGGAAAGGATTTCCTCCTCGACCCATCCTTCTAGTCATCAATTTAATAACAACATGACAAGGATCCTTGCTCTGATACCACTATAAAATTTCCAATTAGATTTACTAATAATTTAATGGATTATTGTTTTTTCTGATTATGGTGTTTTGTCAAGAATTTTGTTATCTTTGCCTTCTAAGTTGTGTTGGGGTTTATTTATAGAGTTTTTACAGCAAGTAAATGAAGGAAATATAGAAACATTGGAAACACAACCAGATACAATAGAAATAACACAAGAAAATATCCACAAATACCCCATATCTACATTTTATTTAAATATATAGTTGACCTCAGTACAAGAGATGAACAGATCTGGAATATAGATGGAAGAATAATGTGTGTGGTTGATAGTAGCTCTAAGATACAATAACAATAGATAGCAATAATATCTACTAAACTTCCAATAAGTACATACAATATCTGAAATATCAATTTATTTCCCTTATGTGATATAGTTGGTTGTTCTGGATAAGTTGCGCCCCTCTCTGGCTGGAAACTCTCCTAGGAATTTTGGCCCTACTAGATCATGCCTCCAAACTTCTGAAAATGGTTGCAAATCTATAGATATGAATATGGTAAGCTCATAAGAAGATATTCCATGGTTGTAGTTGTATATATGACCCCCAAAATTTATGTATCTATAAGGACAAGTGTGCCCTCCTTCAGAAATCCACCAAACTTCAATAAAAAATAATTATGAGGTGATAAATCCCCACAAACTGAAGAGAAATGTCACCCTAGGGATGTAAAACCCTCATGTTGTGATATATACTCTATATCCAATATCTTCTAATAAAAATGAGCTTCTCTTCCCTTGGAAGTATGCCCCAATTCTGCAAAAACCCTCAAAATGGTGCCCTGTCTCCACAAATCACTGCTACAAAATGACCTAGAACTTTGTATAATGGTGAGGGTGGAATATTTCACCACCTTGGCCAAGCTTGGATCAAGAATAGAGGAATATTTCACCTCCTTGTTGATATCTAGGGTTTGTTCACTCAAAACCCTCAAAATATGCAAGTGAGAAATATGCAAGTTGTATAGCTCAAATATGCAAGTGAGAAATGATCAAGAATGCACTAAGAAATTTTCCCTCCCATTTATCCCACCTTCTAATTCTCACTTAAATTATCATTTTGGATTTCTAAGGTTATTTTCTCCAATTATTTTAGAAAGCCAGCTTACCTTTTTCTTTTTAATCTTTGTCACCTTTTGATGATAACTTAATTATTCGATGACCCCCCTTTTTTACCCTCTTAGTCCCTTTTTTCTTAATGGGACTATAGCCTAGAGGGAACAACTAAGATACTAAATCCCCCATGGTCAATATCACATGGAAGGGGATATTACATCATTTATCAAGCTAAAAGAGGGTTCTAAAAATCTCGACTATGAAGAAGGCTAGCAGATGATTACAGACATAAAGGTACAAGTAGAGGAATCCAGAAGGAACTTCAAGGTACAAGTAGAAATAGTATCACTAAAGAAGGAACTTCAAAAGAAGGACATGCAATAGAACAACACCAAAATACTGGATGAAATCATCAGTATACAAAGGCCATACTATGACAAGTCTGGACTAGGATACAAACAAATGCATAGTGAGAAGGGTTCAAGCTCCATGATGACAGAAAAGGAAGAATAACAAAAGAGTTATAAAAAAATCATCAAAGTTCCCATCAAGAAGGCAGAATGCAAGTCTTAAAAGGAGAAAATTTGGGAAATGTAAGAATATTATAGAAGAGTTGCACCACCTAGAAGATCCATAACAAAAAATCAAAAACTAGCAATGGAGAGAACTGAAGAAGAATATTATAGAAGAGTTACACCACCTAGAAGATCCCCCACACTCAAGTACCAAACTATTTTTCTTGGCTTTTGTTATTCCTGTAACAATTTTGGGCATAAGGATATAAATTGTAGATCCTATGCTAAGATCAAAAGAAACTATGAAGTCTACTCTAGAAATAATTATCTCAGAAAGCCTCATGAAGCATACAACATAAACTATAATAGTTTTGGCTCATTAAATAATAAAGAAGAACACTACAAATGAAAAAAAATTGTACACATGGCCAAAGATTGCATATTGACTATTCCTCCAAAGGAACCAAAGAAGGATCTCAACGGTCATGTAAAAGAACCATCAAGGATATGGAAAAGGAAGCAAGATAAACTAAACATTGAAGAATGTTCAATTGCTCTACAAGCCCAAAGCAGAAAAAGTGATTGGTAAATTGACAATGGTTGTTCAAAGCACATGACAAGTGATAAGGATAGGTTTGTAACTCTAAAGAAAGAAAGAGATGGATCAGTTTCATTCAATAATGATAACTCAACCAAAATTATAGGAAAAGGAACAATCAAGCTTGGAAGCAAAGATGCCATGGCGGAAAATGTCCTACTTGTCAAACATATGAAGCATAATATGCTAAATGTGAGTCAAAAGTGTGACCAGGGACACACACTTCCATTCGACTCAAAGAAATGTGAGATAAGGAAAGAAGGATTAGGCAAGTTGGTGGCAACAATAATAAGGACTCCAAACAACATATACATATTAAATGAGAATGGAAAGGAAATATATTGCTTGGGAAAAGAAAATGAAAGTTGGCTTTGGCACTAAATAATGGGTCATATGAACTTTGAAAATCTTGTCAAAATTAGCAGAAAGGAAGTGGTAAGGTAAATGCCTGAAATTTCAAAGCTAGCCAATATTATTTCCAAGCACTGTCTACAAGGAAAGAAAACAAGAAATGAGTTTAGAACAAAAGAATACTCTACAAAAAAATCATTAGATATTGTACACATCGATCTATGTGGACCAAAGAGAACAAAAAGGTTGAATGGCAAACACTACTTCATGCTACTTATTGATGATTACACAAGAATGACCAAAGTTTTATTTCTGAAGAAAAAGTTAGAGGAATTCAAAGGTTTTAGGATATTCAAAGAGATGGTTGAAAATGAGACTGATTTGAAAATCCAGTGCTTAAGATCAAACAATGGAGGTGATTTCACATCAAAAGAATTCATGGACTTTTGTGAATAACAAGGAATAAAAGGCAATTTTCAGTAGTTAGAACACCTCAGCAAAATGGAGTCGTTGAAAGGAAGAAAAGAACTGTATAGGAAATTGTCAGAACCATGTTGCAAGATTCCAAGTTGGGTGATATCTTTTGGGTACAGTGAGTACATACAACCATTCATATCTCGAATAGAGGAATGCTTAGAAGTAAAAAATGAAAAGACTCTATATGAACTGTGGAAGGGAATACTGACAAACGTCAAGCACTTCAAAGTGTTTGGAAGCAAATGTTACATAAAAAGAGAAGATAACAAGATTGAAAAATTCAACTCTCGAGTTGATAAAGGCATACTGGTTGGATACTCAAGCAAAATCAAGGCATACAAATTCTACAACCTAAGACTTAACAAAATAGTGGAAAGCATCAATGTAAATATTGATGAAACAAATGTGTTGAAGACCAGAGAAGAAAGTAAAAATTCAAAAAGGCAGGAAGCAGAAGAACTAAAGGAGGAAGAAGTAAAGGAAGAGGCAGAAGAACTAGAAGCAGATCAAGAAGAAATAAAAGACAATCAACAATATTTCCAGACACCTGCTAAAACACCTAACCGTCGGGTTTAGAATAATCATCCACTAGAACAAATTATTGGAGATAAAAATGAAAGAATACAAACCAAAGGGAGCAAATAGGCTCGTACACCAGAATGAATACATCTAACACTATTGTCCACAATTGAACCAAGCATCTTTGACATAAATGATCAACATTGGATCAAGGCGATGAAAGAAGAATTGAATCAAATAGAGAAGAATGAGACATGGGACTTGGTTCCAAGACCTAAGGAAAAAATGCGATTGGTACAAAACGGGTGTTCAGAAACAAACTAAACGAACATGGACATGTAACTAGAAACAAGGCAAGGCTAGTATGAAAAGGATATGCTCAAGTTGAAGAAGTGTATTTTGAAGAAAATTGTGCTCCTATTGCTAGGATGGAAGCAATCAAAATGATCTTGGCCTATGCATGCTCCAAAAGGATCAGAGTGTATCAGATGGACGTAAAATAAACATTTCTAAATGGAGAATTAGAAGAAGAGATCTACATAGAACAACCAGAAGGGTTCCATCTGTCAGAAAGGGAATATTGTGTTTTCATATCAAAGAAAGTTTGGTATGGACTCAAGCAAGCTGCTAGAGCCTAGTGTTCAAGACTAGAAAAGTAATTACAACAATAAGGATTCAGAAAAGGTAATGTAGATAGAAATATCTACATAAAAATGGATCGGGACAACATACTTATCATTGAAGTATATGTGGATGACATCATGTTTGGAATTTATGATGACAGGTTAAGTAAGAAGTTTATTAAAGATATGAAAAGTGATTTTGAAATGTCCCTACTTGGTGAGTTGACTTTCTATTCGGGACTCTAAATATCTCAGCTAGATGAAGGTATTTTTATTTCCCAAACCAAGTACATCAAAGAAATGTTGAAGAAATTCAGAATGGAAGATTGCAAACCCGTAAGTACCCCTATGGTGACTGGTTGTAAGCTAAGAAAAGATCATGAATCTAAGGAAGCAGATCAGGTAATCTATAGATCAATGATTGGAAGCCTACTCTATGTGATAGCCTCAAAACTAGATGTGATGCAAGCAGCTGGACAGGTTGTAATACTTCAAGAAACACCGAAGGAAACTCATGTTATGGAAGTAAAGAGGATATTCAGATATCTTAAAGGAACAATTGAGTTTGGATTGTGGTATCTGAAAGAAAATGAGATGACTATGGTTGCCTACACAGATGTAGAATGGGTAGGAAGTATTAATTATAGAAGAAGTAATAGTGGAGCATAATTCTACTTGGGTGATTGTCTGGTGTCCTGGTTAAGTAAGAAGCAATCCCTAGTATCCTTCTTTATGACAAAAGAAGAATATATTCCAACAGTAGCATGTTGTACTCAAGTCCTCTGGATGAAGAAAAACCTACAAGACATACAAATAAAATATGATGAGCCTATTTCAATATTATGTGACAATACCAGTGTTATAAGTATCTCCAAAACTCCAATGATACATTCCAAGACCAAGCATATTCCTGTCAAGTTTTATTTTCTGCTGGAACAAGTCAGAGAGAAGAATATCAAGTTGGAGTACATTGGGACTAAAGAAAATATTTCATATATCTTCACCAAACCTCTCCCAAGAGAGACATTTGGGTATCTTCGACAGAAACTTGGAGTAGTTTATGTCCCACACTGATCTACACATCATTTTGCAAAGAAGGCAGCGGGATATAAATCATCGGGGTGAATTACCCTTTGTCATTGATTTCAAAGGGGTAGAGAAAATTCAAAAGAACGAAGACGGAGAGAGAAAGCATGAATATAGGGGAAGAAATGGTCATAGGGGGGGAGTATGAGTGTTTCCATCAATGCCAAAGGAGGATATTGTTGGAAAATTGGTTTTCGTTGATGTCAACCCTAGAAGAAGTCTACAAGCCTCTCGAAGTGATGTGTGTATTTGAAGAAGTCTCCAAAGTGGTACCCTTATGGTGTATATTTAAGCATGGCCCTCATGGGAAGACGCTTTGAAGAATTATACAAGAAGCCTTGGAAATATGGTTAAGTGGTTAAGAAGCCTCGGAGGTATGGTCATGAAGCTCGAAGTTGATTGAGAAAAGGAACATGAAGGACATTGAAAATACATGAAAAAATCTCATAAATGGATATTCCTCATCATATTGTTTCCAACAGTAGGTGGTACACCATGTGGTTCCTTATGGTTGTGAAGTTATGCCCTCTTAAATATGAAGACTCAAAGTATGGTCAAGAAGCCCCAGATCTAAGGTCAAAGAAGTTACAATTCAGCCCCAAAATCAGGAAAAGGAGAAAAACGGTTGCAACAAGAAGTTGCAGGTCATCCCTAAAGTTAAGTAAAGGAAGTAATTGGAAAGTATAAATACAAATTAAGAAACTCTCATTTGGTGTGTGTGTGTGAGTGGAATGGAACTAGAATAAGTGAGTATGCACTTGTGCTAGGAGGATTGGTGATCTCGACAAAGGAAAAGTCTGCAAGGTGGTGAATTTAGCTTAAGAGAAAGGAGTTCGAGGAGAGCGAAGTGTATGGAGACGCTTTGAAGAATTATACAAGAATCCTTGGAAATATGGTTAAGTGGTTAAGAAGCCTCGGAGGTATGGTCATGAATCTCGAAGTTGATTGAGAAAAGGAACATGAAGGACATTGAAAATACATGAAAAACTCTCATAAATGGATATTCCTCATCATATTGTTTCCAACAGTAGGTGGTACACCATGTGGTTCCTTATGGTTGAGAAGTTATGCCCTCTTAAATATAAAGACTCAAAGTATGGTCAAGAAGCCCCAGATCTAAGGTCAAAGAATTTATAAGTCAGCCCCAAAATCAGGAAAAGGAGAAAAACAGTTGCAACAAGAAGTTGCAGGTCATCCCTAAAGTTAAGTAAAGGAAGTACTTATAAAGTATAAATACACATTAAGAAACTCTCATTTGGTGTGTGTGTGTGAGTGGAATGGAACTAGAATAAGTGAGTATGCACTTGTGCTAGGAGGATTGGTGATCTCAGCAAAGGAAAAGTCTGCAAGGTGGTGAATCTAGCTTAAGAGAAAGGAGGTCGAGGAGAGCGAAGTGTATGGAGGTGACCATACCAGTTTTCTAAGGTTATACGCGGTTTGCAAAAGGGTGAAGCGTGTATTTACATCATTTGAAGATAAATCAATCATGTATAGGGTATACATAGATTGCAGTGAAGAAAAGTGTGGGTGTTTGCAGGTTGACAATGTATGAATCATGTATATGTGATAAAGTTTTGAGGAAGGTATTATTCTTGATGCTATAGATGAGGAAGGTAGGAATATTTGATATCTCATGCACCAGGTTGTTCACATGTTGAAAGGTATGTTATTTTATATATTTTGAGGCTTGTATCTTGTATGTTATGGCATATGCCTAAGGCATATATTGGAGGTATTGACACGTGGTTGAGGTACATATTCAATATCTTTAAGGCATATTTTGGTTATATGCTTTAAGGCATGGTATATTCTTTGAGGAACATCTTGGATGTTTTGGCACATGGTTTGATGTGTATCATAGTGTTTTTGAGAACATGATTTGGGACTCGGATATTCTTGAAAATATTGGCATGAATTTTATGTGGTTGTAAAAGTTTTGATGATGATGATATATCAGTATGAGTGATAGCAGTAGTGACAGGTTGATTCTCTTATTTATATTCAAGGAAGGAAGCAAGGGGAAAGGAAATGGAGTTGTAGCTTCATTCAGGTTGGTTCCTGTAAACTAGGGGGTTGAAGCCTCCTTCCAGTTGGAGCTAAAGAATCTAGGGATTTGTAGCTTCCTTCAGATTGGAGGCTATAAATTAGTGGGTCAATTCCTTTTTCCAATTGGTATTGGAGAACTTTGGAAGTTGGTGCTTCCTATGAATGTAATCTTCCGATATATAAGAAATCATTTTGTGGTTTTCTCCCATTAGGGTTTCCATGTAAAATTCTTGTGTACTGTGTATTTGTGGTTATATGTTTATGGTATCTTGAATGCAATCATAAGTGATAAATTGTCGATATCTTAAATGCTTACATATTGTGATTAAAAGTGGTAAAAAGTGCCCAATATTGATTCACCACCCTTCTCAATATTAGTGAATATTCCAATAAATGGTATCAGAGTGATAGGTCTAGAGTTCGAAAATCGCCCGAAACACATTGGGGGGGAGATTGTTGGACATTGGGTTCAACACTTCCCACAATTTTCTTGACATGGTTTAACCCCCTCTCATAGATCTTAACCCTAGCGGTTGCGGTGGAGATTAATGCATGCAGGTTTTGGTCCAATGACAATCATATTTAAACACTTTTTATGGAAATATTGAATATTCCTAGGTTGTCCATGGGTCTGTCAATTTGGATGATGTCCACTATAAATATTCCAAATTCTCCTAAAATTTATTTTCCAGTAAACTCTATTCATCCTCCTTTCTCTTCTAAAAAAATTCCACCCCCTAGTAACCATAAGTATAAAATGAATAAAAAGAGGAAGAATAAGAAGAAGTGAATACAAAGGGAGAAGTCGCCAGCTATCGCAATTCATGTTGGAGACATGTCACCGACCACTGCAAGTCATGTTCGAGACAAGAAACCATACACTACAAGTCATGTTGGGGGAAAGAAACCAGCCACTGCAAGTCATGTTGGGGGCATTGATATTGCTGAGAAATATAGAAGAGCAAGACACAAACCTAACTTCCCTTGTAAAGTTTGCAAGGGATATCACCTTACTCATCTATGTCCTCTTATTCTAGAGTGATAAAAAGAGTGTGGTCTATGTCTAAAGGCTCTTCTACTCTGAAACCACCTTTGGTATCTCAGTAACATACTCAACCATCGGTTGATGAAGTGGTTGAACTGATGCAATGTTCGATTGATCCCACTCCTATTTTGAAGAGTGATGTGTATACCACACATGTTTTCTTCACTACCAATTCAAAACCTTCTAAACAAGGGGGCATTCCACTCACCTCAAGCAAGCTCCCTCCAAGTTATAGAAGTGTTTGCTTCAATTGGAATAGTCTTGTTAAGCTTCACCTTCCTTCTTTTTCACCCTTCTAAATAAGGATTAAATGTTATTCAAAAACCATTGACTAATGTATAATAGATGACAAAGTCTCTACAATAATTTTATCCTTCCTATCTTGGAAATATATCACTTCTCCCCAGCTTAGCTCCTATTCAATTGTTGTATTTTTATGGAGGACCTAGCGCATATTTGGGTATTATTCCTCAGTTTCCCATTATGTTAGGTGGGAATACTATTATGGTCGATATGATAGTGGTGAATGGCCCATTAGACTTCAATATGCTTCTTGGGTGTGGATATTTCTTTGTTATGAATGTTGTGGTGTCTGTGCTCTTTCAGGTGATACATTTTCCTCAAAATAGAAGCATTTTCATTCTAGATAAGGTTTAATCTGATAATCACCATCCTTATTCACCATTAGACCATGCTACCCCATTTTATGTTCCTAGAATTCAGGTGGACTCTACCTTGCTGCAAGATACACGGTATCAGAAAAACAAAAAAAAACATGCTTTGATACCAATGTGTCATGTACCCAGTATCAAAAAAATGAAGAGATTTTCTCTGATACCAATATGTGACATACCCATCGACCCGGGTACCTCTAAATTCACCTTCTTGGGAAAATTCAAATTTTTGTTACCATTCTTTAAATCAATAAGCATGAAACTAATGCAAGTAATTAACAAGAACATGATAAACTATAAAAGAAAACCATAACATGTTATGCATAGCATTAACAGAAAACATGCATGATATAAACACATATCTTAGATATAATAAATACACAACATAATATAAACTACATAGAAAACACAAAGAGCACTTATATTTTTAAATAAACATTCACCAACTAGTTGCAGACATCGAACGTTCCACCCAACAACATGTCACCCTGAGTCAGGGCTATGAATTCACAAGGACAGGATCTCACGATTTTCCCAACCACACAACAATCCTAATTTACCAACTCTCTTCCACTTCAGTCTACACGATCCAAAGAAATCAACCCATTTTTCTACAATGAAGTCTCTCAGGTTGTTCCAATTCTTTTCCAGGGCTCCAATGCTACTGGTCAAAAAATATCGATACTATAAACTCCAAGGATTCTCAGTTGTGGGCAGTTCTTTCACAACTCACATCCTTCTCATTATCACCGACATCCATTTCTTTATGGAATAATCAACAATTACTTACAGCCAACAAGCAATGTCTCTTCTCTTCTCTTCCCATAATTCATTTCCCATGCCTAGATCAAGAGAAAGAACGAATGAGGAATGAATAGCAATGAATTGAGGAATGATGAAATGAGTGATAAACACCCAAGCAACCCAAAAGAGGGTTTTATATAATTACATTCAATAAAGCACCACATGGACTTCCCCAAGAAACTCATGTAACCACTTTTCCCAACTAAATCCAAGATGGGTGAATAAAATAATAATAAAAATACTTAGTCCCTTTAGCCCCCTATCTTTTTCCTTGTCAGTCTTGCAACCAACGATTATTTTATTAATATATTCAAAGTATTACATTTCTAGGCACTCCGACCTTTCAAATTTATAAGCACTCTGACCTTGCATGAATAAAAAAAAAATGTGTTATTAATCTGGGGAATCAAAACCAAGGTATTACACCCACCATGGGTAAGTTATGTGGCATCATATATGTTGAAGCCTCAACACCTTCACCAAGCAAACTAGCTTGGGGACCCTCCTAAAAATTTCCAACTCAAATCTTTTGATTGGTGTGCCCATTAGCCACGTTATATTGATTTCTAAAAATTAATAATTTCTTGTTTGAATAGATGACCGATGCCCAGTTCCCTATTTTTTTCAATTATATCATGTTGCAATGATGATTGAGTTCTTATAAAATTTGTGTGTGTTGCAAGTAGTTTTTATTATGTTGATCATATTTGCATGTATTTTTTGTGCCTCTTAGTTCTTTGACTAACCTTGACAATGAAAGTGCCATATATCTTTACTTGGGTTGATAGTAGTGTCTACAAGATATAGGATGGCTCTAAATTGTTTCTCAAAAAAGAATTGGTACTCCTACCAAATACTCAATTTTAGGTGCTCCAAACATTAGTTGTCTATTTTCATAGGATGATATATCTTGGCCATTGACGTATGAACTTATTTTAAGTGGATATATTGACATATGAACGTAGTTTCAGTGGATATATTGAAATCCTATATAACACAAATGTCAAAGGAGTTGACATAATTGAATTCGGGTAAAGTAGTGGCAAGAACGAAGCTCAAAATTTCATTAAAAAATGTTTATGCTCATAAGTTCGGGTACTGGTCAAAATGAATTTTTCACCTCCGAAGCATGCATACTATAGGTTTTGCAAAATTATAAATCCAATTCCACCGAATGAATTGAAATTCGAGGTCCAAAAGTTCCAAAATGATCATGAAGGTTTTCCCATCAAGAAAACCTCATCAATCGTGGAGATGCTAAAATTATTGAATGAAACTGTAAGTTCTCTCATTGGAAACCTCTCCCTATGCTCTCTACATCACAAAAATTAACATCTCAATCGGGCATCATATGTGCAAGTTATGGATTTTCTAAGTCATATTAGGTTACGCCAATATTCCCTTCTTTTAACATTATTTAATTTCAGCCACTCATCTTAATCTTCATATCGATCATCCTATTTCGTTGAAGCGCCAATACACAACTTTCACCTTAAAATAGGTTAAATGAGGAAAATGTATTAAAATAATTTTAAAGATTAAAATAAAGTTTGATATAAGAAAAAATGGGTTTTAATTAGAAATATTATACAAAATTGAATATAAAAAGAAAAGGATTAAATAATATTTTTAGAAGAAGGGGATATACATGGTTGAATTTCAAGGTTTAAAACGTATGTTTTTAAATTGCACAAAAGAAAAGTTAGGTGTTCGGGGGAGGCATAAACCATTCAACCCCACTCCTTAATCATTATTTTATAACCCTTTGTTTACTCTTCTATATTAGTGGTTCCTCCCATCCTTTATTTGTGTCCCTTCCATATAATGTATTATTTGGAAATTTTGATGTTTCAACGATCCATGAACATATTATAATCCTCCTCAACTTCCAATATATCGGCACCATTAGAAAATATTTCCATCCTCATCAACCTATAATGTATCAGAACCAAATCAAGATTATAATATGTCTATGCTCTGACATATCATGGGTCCTATCTCATTAGTCCTCCAAAACATATCAGGTGTCTTATCCATTCAAGTGGCCAATACACAATGCCACATTAAAATAAATTCGTAAAGGATATGAAGGTTTTAATGGTTTAATGCAAGGGTGGTGTACGTATACATGTAAAGAAAAATGTGATTGGAAGGGGGGATCCCATCAACCATTCAACCCCCCCTTACTTAATCATTATTTTTCATCATGTTACCCCTCTTCTTAACATATTGCAGGGACATTCCAACATTTTAAATCCTTCTTGACCTTCTATGCACTACATCTCCACCAACATTTTAAATCCCTCACAACCTTTGATGTATTGGCACTCACCCAAGATTATAATCTCTCTCAAAATATGACCAGGCTAAGTGTTAAAGACTTGGACATGGTTTTAAAGTATTAACATAATGTTTTGAAGTATAAATAAAGAAAAGGATATGGAGATGACATGGTACATAATTCAAGGGGCATATACCCTCTTTAAACACATTTATTAACCCCCTTCTTATCCATTACTTTACTTAACATAAACCATTTAACATAAAACAGTCATACATGTCATCCCCTTAAATTGTTCTCAAGTCCATTTTTATATATCATCCTGTGAATGAAAATGATGAATAAGACTTGATTCCTCAAAGCATGGATGGATAAATTGTAGGGTCATATTCACAACTGAAATTTGTGATGTATGGAACAAAATGAAAGATTTTGTGGGCATGCCAAGAGACTCATGGTGTATTACTCTCCAAGGGGAAACACATTACACCAAACAAAACCTATCTGCTAGTTTTTATTTTTCCAAAATGTTTGACTCTGAGCTTCATTCCACATGATCCTTATAATGTTGGAAAGGTATTTCCAACCTCTACAAATTAGCAATTATAAGTTTCAGGATATTTCTCGCGATTTGTCCCATATTTTCAAGTTTGAATATTATAGTATTGTCAACAACCTAGGAGCCTGATAAAACAACATTTCAAAGAGGATGTCTGTGAAATTATCATCGGAAGGACCAGAGATCAAACTCAAGGAAGTATATCTAAACTTCTCACTTGGATTCCAATTAAATTCTTCATGTTTGAATGCACTCTTCTAAATTGTGTTTTGAATTTTTATGTATTGGAAACTCGTGTATTTTGTGGTAAATGGAAGCTAGGTACTAACAATGAAAGAGGATCATACATAGGAATTTGAATATGCGTGCATGAAGGAGAAGACTATAGAAACACAAATTATCCACACCAAGACAAGGAGGATCTACTAGTACATTGTAGTGTCTCTATAAATGTGACCTACAATAAAGAATGAAATACCAGCATGTGAGCAAAACCAACAAATGAGAATCAAGCTCAAATGGCATAGGATGAAGTACAGATCTCATGGTGGGAAAGTATTAGATATAGAGGCAAGAGAGACCCATAGTGTCTAAATTATTGACCACATTGTATGAGGCAAACTAGGACCTAAACCTATGATGGCCTACAAGAACTAAAAGAAAAATTTTGAAATGTGAATGTACATGATGCAAGAGATAGTAAATTATGAACATTTATGATGTTAATATTTCCTCATCATTCCACCCACAGGGGTGTAGACCGACTGGCAAGTGTCGTGTTAATGAAGGAAATATGTAAAGGAGGTCTCAAGTTTGATTCTCACCCCGACTTACCCATGCCCCATGATTGTGGGTTGTGTGGATGCACCTGGAGGTCATAGTGGTAGTAGACGGGAATCAACCCAGTGTCACACGAGTACGAGAATTGTCTAAGTTGTCGATTCCGCCAGTTACAAAAAAACAAATTCCTCATCATTCCATAAAGGATAGGGACAAGACGTTTGGAAACATAAGATTAAGAGTTGGGAAGGTAGAAGGCCAATAGTCAGAGTGAACTTCAATAAATAGTGGGATTGTACTTGAATTCAGAGATTTTGGCTCTTGGAGCTTTCATGTACTACTACTGGAACTTTAATTAAAAGAATCATTTTTGGCCAAGCTATTTTCTAATGAACTCGTATTGTTGTTTTGCAATGGTTGTGGATTGTTCTGCTACTTTTTCCTCGACATTGGAGTTGTGTAAGAATGTAATGCACATTATAGACTGTTTGTACATGTGTTTGTTGCATTTTTATTTCTGTTGTTTAGAAAATATTTGTCTAAATCTTTGAAAATAGGACTGTAAATGATTGTTTCAATGCTAGACATTCTAGGTTTGCAGTTATTTATATGTATTATTTTCTTTTCTCTATGTGAACTATTTCCTGAGCCATTGATATGAACATGCGTGGTCTCGTGTTCAGTTTCTTGTTACCTTTAGTTTATTCCAAACTCATGCATATTAGATTAGTTTCATTTAACATTATTATCTTAGAAACCATCACTAGTGGAACATGATGCAACCGATAAACCCCAAACCAGAAATGGCTAATGGGCCATAATACAAATGAGTTCTCTATTCCAAACAATGTGATGTCTAATTGGGACTTCTCACTAGGGGTAACCCTTGTTATTGATCAAGGTCACATAGACTGTGTCAATAGAATTGGTGCTATGAGGGTAGGATGACAAACCTTCCCCTATGGAGCCATTTCAATAAGTTGTTTTGATTATCCCATGGCTCCTATCCATATATATGATCTGAATTTATGAGCAGAATGAAATGAATAACATATTGAATACAATAACACATAGATACAGAGAACAACACAGATATCCAGTGAACAATAACTTCTATTGAATAAAGAAAATAGCCTGAAACTGTAAACTACAGAATTGAAAACAACTTGCTCGAATGGTGGTAGATATCTCTGAGAAGAGATGTGGCTGTTACATGCATCTTTCTAAACAGAATGATTACAATGAGTCTCCAGAGGCATTTTTAACATTACTCATGAATGCCAAAACCCTAGACATCCAAAAACTTAACACTAGGAGATGAAATGCCAAAAGTTATGTGGGCCCCAATGGGTAAGTTGGTACCTCAACTTCTCTAGGTCATAACTTTTGCATACGACCTCCATTTTAGGCATGTGATAGCCCATCGAAAAGGTCTTTTCGAGAACTACACATTATGTTTTCAAAATTTGACTCTGTCTACAATTTGACTATGGCAAGACAAAAAAACATTGTTTAGGGCCTCAAAACAGACTTGGAAGTACATAAAGATGTACTGGCATGAAAACTTCCAAAATAAGCCTGTTGGAATAGGTGGGAGACCACCAATATCCACCTGGATTCTGTGTAGGGCTTCAGGATATCCCCAGAAGTGCAAAACCCACAATTACAAAGAAATTTCATCATTACAGAGAAACGTGTTGAACTAAAAATTGTCAAGAGGATCCAATTGGAATAGGTGGGTGGCCACCAATATCCACCTGGATCATTCCTCCCACCTTAGGAAGAAATGGTCTCCATTACGTTGAGTTCCTCCATCAGCTGAGGAAATTTCTTCTCAATTTGGCCCCCAGCTGAGCCACTTTCCTTGTTGCAGGAGCTACCCTGCCTTAACAACTCAATAAAGTTAGATCCTGTGCTAGTGAGTTCCCTTGACTTGTATATACACTATCTGATCAGTGGATGCCTATTCCATGCAATCATGGTTGAGCTATGTTGGTGTCAACCGTCCTTTGATCTCCAAGGTGTCCAAAAATGGTAGAAAATATGGCTAGAGGAGGTCCACATTGAACACTGGGTGCAATCCAAGGAAGGGAGGAGTTTTGATCTCAAACACATTGTCACCCATAGCCTTGGTGTTAGTGTGAGGCCCATAGTGAAGGGGACAGAGCTTCCAATGGGGCCCTATAAGGTCCTCTTTCTACAAATGTAACCAGACCTTGTCTCCCACTTGAAACCTGTGTGATACCTGGTGTTGATCATGGAATTGTTTGTACTTAGCATTAGCTTTCTAAAAAATCACATGGACCTGTTGGTAGATGTGTTGAATCCTATCAATGAATCTGGTGGATTTTATGGCCTAAGACTAAACATGGAATATTATGTCTATGTGGTTGCAAGAGGTAGTGCAACATCAATGGGACCCAAGGGTTGGAATCCCAACCCCACCTGAAATGGGATATGGTTGGTGGAGATATGGAGAGCCCTGTTGTAGTTATGATGAACATAGGGAAGACTCCCATCCCATGTACATGTATGCTTAGAGTTATACATGCGTAGGATGTGCACAATCATCCGATTGGCGACCTTTTGTTTGGCCATCGGTTTGAGGGTGGAAGGTAGTGGATTTAGTGAGATTGGTGTCCAACAGTGACCAGAGACTCGACCAAAATGTAATGAGGAACTTGTTGTCCCAATCAGAGATGATGGTATGCGGTATCCCAAAATCGACCCACACTCGTTCGAATAAGAGCTTAGCAGTATCTTTCATTGTGATGCTCTTCTTGCAGGCTGTGAGAATGGCCATCTTCGAAAACCAATCAACCACCACAAATACACAATCATTTACTTTCTTGGTGGATGGAAGGCCAGACATGTAATCCATTGATATGGATTCCCAAGGCCTCTCGGGAATAGGAAGAGGGGCATATAAGCCTTTCTTATTGATGGCTATCTTGGAAATGACATAGGCAATGCAATATATGATATACTTGTTGATGTCCTATCGAATTTTTGGCCAGTAAAAATGTTTTTGTAGAACAACCATAGTTTTCTCCATGCCAAAATGTCATGCCATCCGACTGTAGTGATCCTCCCAAATCATATTTTCTCACTCACTTGCTGGAACACAGAGGTGTCCCAGATGGCATAACAGTCCATCCTGAATGTGAAAATCGATGACATTCACGCATGTACCCAAGCATTGATAGGTAGTGGTGAAGTCAGGATCTTGCTGATAAAGTTGGGGCCACTCAGATGCCTCATGCCCACAGGAATGGAGCACGATGGTGAGTGCAACAACGAGAGGTTGATTGAGGCACTCAACGACACGATTTGTGCTCCCTGTCTTATACTTGATGTTGAGATGGAATTGTTGCAGGTATGTGGACCACTTTTGATGGTGGTCGTTCTGCAACTTCCCCTGTGTCTGTATGAATTGAAAAGGCTTGCGATTAGTATGGATGATTGCATCCTTTCCTAGAATGTAATGTTTCTATTAACGATAGGCTTGCACAATGGAATACATTTCCTTGTCATAGGTCGGGAATTTTCGAACGGTATCTAAGAGTGTCTCACTATGGTATTCTATTGGATGACCGTGCTGAGTGAGAACTATGCCTACATCATAGTCAGATGCATCAGTCTCAATATCGAGCAGTTGTTGCAAATCGGGTAAGGAGAGTACTGGAGCTGACCACAAGAGATGCTTTGGATTATCAAATGCTCATTCCTATGCCTTCCCCCTTGTGAAATTTTCCTTGCCACCACAATTGGTCACTTGGATAAGGGCCCATGCAATATGGGAGAATCCCAACACGAACCGTCTGTAGAAGTTGGAAAGCCCCAAGAATCTTTGAAGCTCGGTTAGTGTGGTCAAGGCTGGCTAGTCACAGATGACTTGGATCTTAGTTGGATCCACATGTACCCCATGCTCATCAACAATGTATCCCAAGTATTGGACCATGTTCATGCCAAAGGATAATTTTTACAAGTTGGCATATAGCTTGTGTTTCCGCAGAGCACTCAAAACCTATTGAATACGTTGCATGTGCTCCTCCCAAGTTCTTATGAAGATGAGGAAGTCATCCAGATATACAACCACAAAAGAGTTGGTGAAGGGTCTCAATAATAATCCATCAACCTCATGAAAGTTGTTGGTGCATTTGTTAATCCAAAGGGCATGACCAGCCATTTGAAGAGACCTTCTTTACATTTGAAAGTTGTCTTCCATACATCAGTCAGTTTGATGGGAACCTAGTGGTAACCATAATTTAGGTCAATCTTGTTGAAGAACTTTGGCCCCTTGAATTGGTCAAGAATATGATCAATTCGGGGAATTGGGTACCAGTTCCTGACTGTGATTTTATTTAATGCTCTGTAATCAATGCAGAGCTGCCATGTCCTGTATTTCTTCTCCACCAGTACAACCAGGCTTCTGTAAGGGGAGGATTTAGGTCTGATGTTCCCCTTTGGAAGCAGCTCTTGGATCTTACGCTTGATTTCATCATTTTCCATCAGCGAGCAACGATAGACTAGTCCAATAGGCAGATTTCCACTGGGGGTTAGATCAATTGGATGCTTGACTTCGCAGTGCGTCGGTACCCTGGTGGGTGAGGAGAAGATGTCTCTATACTTTTCCATGATCCCGTCCACTTGCTTCTACTGAAAAGAGAGGCTCTGTGTAGAGGTCATAGATGTGGTGGCGAACTTCTTCTTACTATGAGCACGAATCACAAAGAAGATGAACTTCTGTATTTGTGAAATGACCTTACTGCAATGCTTAGAAGAGATTAAAGAAATAGTGGTAGACGACACTACCTCTGGTATCATGTACAATTGTCTACCCAAAGTAATAATAACACTACGGGGTCTAGACTCATACATAACATGTCACTTCCACAAACATGGTTGGCCTAAAAGAACATCACAAACTTCAAGGGGAGAAATATCACACAATACCTCATCTTTGAAGGGCTTGATGTCATAGGGAAGATGACATTGTTGGCTGATGTGAAGATCTCTTCCTTTGTGAATCCAACCAATGGTGTAGGGATTTGGATGCAATTTCATCGACAGGTATAGTTGCTTGACAACCTCTATTGAGATCAGGTTCTTCTGGCTGTCACTATCAACAATGAAATGAAGCGGAGCCCCCTTTACCCACATATGTGAGTGAAAGAGGTGTTCCCCTTCCTCTGGTTCTTTTGGTTCTCTTAGCTGGACTTTGGTGGTAGCGACAATGGCACTAGATTGGACATCAATAATCCACTTGCCTCCTTTTCTATTTTATTCAGAGTTAGAATCTGCCTCTAACCCGGAAGCTTTCATCTTGGCCACCAGTGACTACTTGGAGAGACATTCTTCAGTGTTGTGCTAATGGATTTTAAGGTATTCACACCACTTTCTTGTGTCCTTCTTCAAATGCTCATTACCCTTCTTGGGTTGTGACTTGGACTAGTTGTCCTGAGAGTGGCCATCTTTGCTCTATCCATTTTTTTGTGGGTTGGCGCCACCTTTGCCCTGCTTTGGTTGTGAGGAGTTTGAAAATCCAAACTCTCGCCTCTTCCGCTTAAATTTCTACTCGATCTTGACAACATATCTATAAGCTGCACCTAATGATGTGATGTCTAGAAAATCCATTTATGTTTGAATGTATCTATGCAGAAAGTCATGGTATTTGAGAACCAGATGTCGTTCAGAGTCTTTGATACCCAATTTGGTGCGTAGGGTATGGAAAATATTGGTGAAATCTAGTATTTTCTAGTCCCTTTCCTGACATAGCGTGGTCCATCTTATGTATTGGTCCTCATAGCTTCCAACAGGGTAGTATTGTTCTTTAATGGCATCCCTAAAGGAATCCCATGTGGGGGTGACCGCAAATATTGCAGATTCCTTTGTGGCCCTTTGCTTAGAGTAAGTATCCCACTAGTCCTTAACATGGGGGACAACTTTGAGGAGTGGAAAAGTAATCTTTTCCCTATCGGAAAAATTGTGGACCGAAAAATACCCTTTGAGTAGATTTAGCCATTTATCTACAACATCTACATCTATCAATCCTTCAAATAATGGAATATCAAAATTTACTTGTACCTTGAAGGGGGTTGCATGGCCGTTTGATGAAGATGTGTCTCTTGTGGGAAGTCGCTGAAGGATTTGTGCAAAGTTGTCCATCATTTCGTTCCTTTGTCGTGTAAGGGCTTCCTCGAGCAACAGTTTAAAAGGATCTCATGTTCCATCATATTTCTTCTCATCCCCCATGAGTTGTTGTCAGGATCGGTGTGATTGATCTTACAAAGGCTTGACTGGTTCGAGTCCCAACTTCGTGTACCCAGATCTTGTCGGGGACATGCACGGAGAAAAATAAATGAAGAGAAGACCACTCTGATACCACTGATCCAGATTTATGAGCTGAACAAAATGAATAACAGATTGAATACAATAACACAGAGATACGGAGAACAACAATAGATATCTAGTGAACAATAACTTCTATTGAATAAAGAAAAGAGGTTGAAATTGTAAAACTGCAGAACTGAAAACAACTTGCTCAAGTGGTGGTAGCTATCTCTGAGAAGAGATGTGGCTGCTACACACATCCGTCTGAGAAAAATGATTATAATGAGGCTCCAAAGGCCTTTTAAACATTACTCATGAACTCAAAAACCTTAGACATCCAAAAACCTAACCCTAGGAGATGAAACGCCAAAAGTTATGTGGGCCCCAATGGGTAAGTTGGTACATCAACTTCCCAAGGTCGTAACTTTTTCATACAACCTCTGTTTCAGTCACATGATAGCCCATTGGAAAGGTATTTTCGAGAACTACACATTAGTTTTTCAAACTTTGAATTTGTTTATAGTTTGATTATGGAAATCCAAAAAAACATTGTTTTGGGCCCCAAAACGGCCCTGGAAGTACAGAAAGATGTGCTGACATGAAAACTTCCAAAATAATCCAGTTGGAATAGGTGGGCGGCCACCAATATCCACTTGGATGTTGTGTAGGGCTTCAAGATAGTCCCGGAAGTTCATAACCCACAATTACAAATAAATGTCATCATTACAGAGAAACGTGTTGAACTAAAAATTGTTAAGAGGAGCCAGTTGGAATAGGTGGGTGGCCACCAATATCCACCTGCATCAATATATGTATGGGACCACCCTTTGAGTCTCTCGTGACCTTGAGGTGGTATCTTAGTTAAGACAATTAATCTCTTATCAAACTTTAAATTTGATGGTGAATGGAATTTATATGCATTCATGCATCTCAATCGATTTAACGTCACATGCCAAAATCTTTAAATTGTTCAAGACAATGAAATTGGTTGATTATTTTTCCTCGCATTGGAAGTATGAAGTAAATCCCAGTATATGACATTACCAATGAAATTAATACATAGTTGGAAACAATTCATCGAAATATTTATCACCCTTTATGCAAATTATGATTATGAAGAACTCTGTATTAAGATTGAGGAAATCTGTAGCCTTAGAAATGAACTTATGGATGATTTCTTTCAAAGACTTATGTAGATTTACTATAGATTTATTCAAAATGATAAATCCTCAAACCAAGAAATTCTTGAATGGTTTTCATATATTCTCTCTATTATTGAAGGGGATAATATGAAAAATGAAAAGGTTTCCAATTCACAAGATATCATTTCTTATTGCTCTAATTCAGATGTACACAATGAAAATTTAGTCACCTCCCATTCTGGAGAAATATTTTCAAATGCATAGACCATACAAGACTACCCTCGGACATCTAATACTTTGCAATATGATTTAAAATAACAACATGAGGGTATTGTTTTAAAATATGACTTTAAATCTATATTTAATGAAGAAACACTTTGTAGAATTATTGTAGATTTGAATGACAATTTAGCATTAGGAAACATAGAGACTATATATTTTCCCGTGAAAATAATGATATGATAAGAGGATATGGAGGATACATGATATCTAAATAATACTTTATCAATATGATAGGGGAATTTCCATTGTAACCCCTGAACCCTGTAGACCCAGAACGACATCAAACCAGTAACATTCCTCTAGGAATTGTGTCAATCATTTATCTTGAATATCAAGAGGATCATGAATATACTATGGTCTATGATAGGTATCCTACTGAAGAAGTCCAATCATTCTCAGAATTTGAATATTTATATTCCCTTTATACAAATTTGTTTGATAATGATTGCTTACATGAGCATTCACCAACTTATCATGCAGAAGAATCTTAACATTTTTCTTCCAATGATAAAATATTAAGTGATAAAGGGGAGTAAGAAGATTTTCAAGCTCTAATTAATCAAATACCCATTCATAATAATACCCCATCCACGATGCACAATTTCAAAATTCCTTTGCAATCTGAATATATGGGATATACTAAAACAAAATTTGATTATGATAATCCCATCTTTGATGATTATATTTGTGGTTCAGAAAGAGTGTGAGCATCAATGCATAATTATATTATCTTATACGATCTAGAATTATAAATCGCTATGCACAGATGTCAATGATAGAAGAGATGGGGCATGAAGAGAAAAAAAACTTTCCAGACGCCTATGGAGAAATGAGAAAAAATGGACAACCCATCACCATCTAAGATAAAGGAAACATTGGGATGACCCAAGAAGAACCATAATTACAAGTTAATATTTACAGGAAAATGCATCACTCATCCTTGAATCCTATTTCAATACTCCAACACTCCTCAAATAATTTTGATGATGTTATCGAAGAGAGCTTGTAGCCATCCTTTTCTCAATGTTTCCCTCAAAATAGATGGTATATATCATTTTTTATTTTGAACCTACTTTGTGATGATTCAATTCTTCCAATTAATTACATTATACCTCAATTTCGCGTACCTATGTGATGCACGCAGCCGCAGAACCCCGTAGGGTCCCCTGCGCACGACCTCCCGGTCTCAAAAGGATCGTTCAGTCTAAACTTGTGAGCCGAAGCAACTCTT